>JANTNT010227265.1:0-11748 GCA_024752375.1 Entacmaea quadricolor
GTCGATGTGGGGTTCGATTCCCGCCAAGGGCTTAATGCTATTTATCTCTTTGTTTTCTCTCTATATATGCACACCAAACGCATATTCTATATCATTTCATATATAATCATTTTCTGTACATTGCATGGTTCACTAGTCAAAGATAAATCATTCAATAGGCCATTTCCGAGATACGCACCGATTACATCGAACAATAGTTCAATTCGAGGCTCCGAAAATACAGCAAACTGTGATTCGCACGAAGCCTCGAACTGAAATAATTAGAGCGTATCTCGGAAATGGCCTATTGAGACTGTAAGGTCATTTGAATAATCTTTGAAGCCTCAATTGGATGCTTTGTGTTTGACCATTGAAACGATATGAAGTGGTGAATATGAAAAAATAAATAAATAACGTGGCATGATCACATGTGTACTTAGGAATTAAAAAAAATAGATGTTCCAAAGTTCAGTGAAAGTCTTAAATTTCAAACGCTTTCATCAAAAAGGATAACATAAACACACTTTCCCGAATCCGCTTGAGTGACCACGAAACAATGGTTCCAAGACGAGGCACAGCTTGATAAATACAGTAAATGTATGAAAATATCGAGCTGTGCCTCGTCTTGGAACTATTGTTTTATGGTCTCGAGAGAGAGTTCGTGAAAGGTGTATTGAATAATAAAATGATTATTTAAAATATATATTCCAATGTATATAAATTATCAGTGATTACGTTTAGGTTGTAAATACTTTATCAAATAGATCCTTATGCATTAACGTAAAATGAAATTATTTCTTCGTCATGGCTCCATAAAGCTAATCAAATATATACATTTAAAGGTATTTAATAAAGAGATTACAAATGAACTCGTAGCCGAAAGACGCCGGACTAGCAAGTAGGCTTGTTTGAGCTGCGTCGGCGTATAATGTATATAAAATGAATAGATTTCATTGGAACACTGTGAATTGATGTATGAAACTCGAGTATCGACACTTTGGACGAATAGTCATTCGTTGAAGAAGAGTTAGAATATGGAGAGGATGACGAAAAGGTAAGAACGAGTAACCAATGAATAAAGAGTTGCCGAGGAAGCTAAACGAATAAAACCCAACGTATTTAAGGCTAGAAAGAAAGAAAGAATTAAGAACGAACGAACGAAAGAAAGAAAGAAAAAAAAGAAAAAATTTAAAAGAAGGAAGGAAGGAAGACAAAAGAGGAATAAGAAAGACTATATTTTCATAAAATTATGAACTTCCATTTATAGGAAGGAAGGAAGGAATTTATAACTATCTTTGAATATATTCAAATATACAAAGTAAAATTTTAGTAGTCATAAAAACGATTAATCAGTTACTAAAATCGTTTTCAATCAGTTCCAAATGATGCCAGTTTGTAGTACATTTTGATTGACACCTAGCTGAGCACGTGATGCGTGGTTGGTTAGCGTGCCGGATCAATAGGTAAAGGGCTTTCAAGGTTAAAAAGCAAAAGAATTGGACACTCTGAACATTCTGCCAATCACATCGATTAGAATCATCTATATAAACTCCACTCATTCGTTAGAATTTAAATATAATTGGTATACGTGCTGTGCTGAAGGTGGCCTACTTTATGCCAGCTTTGAATTTGGAGTGTTCACAAAAGCGATTAAATGAACATTGCGAGTGATCTGGAGAGCTGGTGAAAAAACAACGAACTGAAAGTAAAGGTCAGTACAAAACACTTTTTTTGCATTTTTAAAGTAAGAATAAAGAAACAGCAGCAAAAGTATAATAATGGGTGTTAGTAAAACGGTCATATAGGTGAATAGGTTTTCAGTACGTGAATTCGTTCATGCATTCCACACAATTCATTGATCAAATTCATCCGACACGTAAGACTGATACGATTGCACTAGAAAAAGGCCCTAGGAAATTTAAAATTAGTTCTCACAAGAAACAATATATGGATATTTAAGATTTTATATTTCAAATTTCAAAGTCGGATATAATTCAACAAAACTGACTTATTTAAATATATATACTTGTTTTTCTATTCAACTTATGTTAGATGGTTTCCTGTTTGTTGTTTAACGCGATTTTACCGGAACACGGTGTCATTCATACACCCAATTTTCAATCCAATTCTGATTTCCTTACTATGTCGGTGTAGGCGTTGATTCCCGCGGTCGTTTTGCCTTTCAAGGTCTATTGAATAAATGGCAAGACCAGGCTCAAACCACGTTTCCCAATAGCAATGAGATAAACAGAGTTAATTGATTATATTACGAGAATTAATCTTGCATTAGGAACTGCTGTGAATCTCTGTGTGAAGATTTGACTCTGTGTGAAGATTTACCGACCATTTCTTTTAAAAATAAAAGCAGACTGTGTTTATTGATCGAAACCCAATTTTCTTGAAGTGAAATTTTGTTTTAACTAGAAACACTTTTTTGTTCTTGGGATTCGAATTCCTTAGCATATTTTTCTGGACCTTGAGCCAAATTTGAAGCCATTGCGATATCTCTACACTGTTGTTGTTACAGCGGCCAAAGGGTCTGGGTACAGTTTTGGCCTCATACTGTGAATAGAAATAAAAAACAGATCAAATTTTAATCATAAAAACAAATTAAAAGCCGAATCTAAAGTTAGATATGACAGTTGAAAATTATTTACATCAGTATACATACAAAGGTCAACTCGATTCGCACAACAAGAATTGTATGTTTTTTTGTTCCCCCCCCCCCCCCAAAAAAAAAAAACACAACTAATTTTAAGTAGTGGTGATTCTTTCTAAAATTGGAGCTAATAACGTTTTCACTGGATTTATCAAGAGCCAACTAATGAGAATTATAAAGAGGATCTCCAACCTGTTTTTAGTACCTGGTTAATGTCAAACTGATATAAAAGACAATAAGGATCTTGTCACGTGTTTTAGGCGTGAAAGAACTGATTACTATGCACATTTTTGAGCATGCGCATTATAAAGTTAGGTAGTTGCATTTTTGCGCATGCGTTTTCAATTACGAATTGTTTTTAAGGACAAAGACCCTTGAGGCTAGTTCCTTCTTCTTCTGCTAATTATATATTGTCGACGACATAAGATGAAATTGTTTTTTATCTTAAAACATTAAACAGCTTGGCAATATCTTAGCAACTATGGACAGCTCCGAATGTTACGACTAGTTTGGCTTTCAAGACCCTCTTTTTCATAACAAACCAAGCTGAAAATTTTCTGTAAACTTTTGACTAAAATAATAAGTCCGTATGCCTAAAAGATTGTCTGATGATTTTGAAAAAAAAAAAAATATATATATATATATATATGGCGGTATCCGACCAAATGAAGATATTTAGTGTAGCGGCTTTTATGGTTTGCTCTGGCTTCCGGTACCGCACCGTATATTACTGGCGCCACATAAGGCGCCCTTTTTCTGCTATTAAGAGAGCGAACCTTTCGCTTAAAAGACAAATTAGCTCTGTATCTGTTGTTTTTACCTCATTAGAATGTTTGAGTTTTCTCGTAGAAACTCGTAAACAAGAAAAAGAATTTGTAATCTGAAGCGCGTGATACCAAATGAACGGCAAAATTCCTCTCGGCTAGGATCAGTTTAAAAAATCAGAATTTTATTGTTTTTATTATCAAGCCTGTTTCTTTGAGTGCCACTATGTTGTAGTCCAAAGTCCACGTTCATTGTGTTTGGATCATGGAAAATACAATGCCATTTATGATAAGGGAGCATTCATTTTTTAGAAAGGGGGGTGGGCCGGAGGAATCTAGGGGTGGGTCACCAATTATTTATTAGTAGCAAAAGGGGGGTCATCATTACTTTCCTTCTTGAAAAAAATGTTGGAGTTAAAAAAACACTGTTATGAGGGGAGGGGGTCATGACCTTTTTACTCTACTTTTTGGGGAGGGTCACAAATTTTTTATTCAACACCCAAAGGGATTCCTCCGACCCACCCCCCCTTCTAAAAAATGAATGCTCCCTAATAGACGTTTTGTTGAATTTCAAAGCGAAACGGCGTTAGTTCATCGACTAGCAATTGAGCTATTCAAAAAACTTATAAGTTGTAATTCAGTTCCATAAACGCGTTAAAAGTAAAACTCAATTATACGCTTATAGGATATTATTATAGTATGGAGATTTTCATTCAATGGGGAGAAACATTGACCTTTAGAAAGTGTTGCTCACTATAAAAGCCACAAAGAATGGGCCTAGACAAGTCCCTCATCACCCCTGCCAGTCCTTCCAGTGACGCAAGACTATCTGATCGAAATTGCTATAAACAGTCGTTTGTATACTGCTGTCAGATAAAATTTGTCCACGCTTTAAGCACTGTTGGCTATTTGAAAGGACAAAAATGCCAATGCACTGAATAGAAAAGCGGAGTAAACGCCGCTTTTTAATTAAATCATGAACTCACTTGAAGAAAGAATACTAGTTTTTTTAATACTTTAATTAATCAGCATTAAAAGCAAGCAAATATTTTGATGAATTTATATACAATAAAGTTCTTCTGACTGTACAAATAAGTAGACTTCGAAAATTATTTACATTTGGCTTTCTAATAACTCCAAAGCTAAAAGTGAAGCCGTGAGCGAACCTTCATTCATTCAAGACAAGGTCCTCTTTGTTCTTAAAGTTGTTTTGCTTCTGTCAAGATGTTCCGCTTCTCGAAGCAAGAACAATAGAAACCATTGGAAACGACAGTTAAAAACAACTGTCGAAACATCAGCTGATGGTGCATATTTTAATGTAATGTTAAATTATTTTAGGTAGACCTGCTTCACTTAGGTCGTTTTTTGTTTTTATTTTTGTTTTTTTTTTTTTTTTGTCTTTTTTATCTCAAATCCTATTTTTTCCCTAAAAGTAGGAAAAATTTGTGGTCTTATGTTTGAGAAATGCAAATGACGAAAGAGTCACATGTTCTTCGTCTATTTTGATAAACTGTACATTTTTTCACATAATATATGTACATGAGTTATGTAGGCATCCTTTAAAAAAAGCCTCTATTTATCTGGAGTTCCAGATTGCAATTTTATGACCGTAGGTTTGATGTTCTGAAAAAGGCTGTCTTTTATACTTGGCTTTGATGCTAAAGAATTTACTTGATCCCCGATCAACGCCAACATCCTTCCAACAGCCCGGCAGTTTTGGGCCTCTTGACTCGTGATCTTTTTGTGACAGTTTTCTGAATCTGTATTCGTTTTAGAAAGGCTGGGCTTTTCGGAGGACGTAGGTCCAACAGCCATTGTTTACTAAATTTGCGACCAAGAATCTATCCTCAGATCCTAGAAGATTCAAAAAAAAAAAAAAAATTTCACAGTCAAAACAATGTAATTCTTTATCATCACATTAGGAAGAGCATTGCACTTCGTGTCTAAATCAGTTTTAAATAAATATCATTGACAACTGTAGGTCATTTTATTTGAGATTTTTCTGAAGCCAAAGGGCTGCTGCGAGATTTCTTTGAGCCATGCTTGAATAAGCTTGCCCGAAATGTCAGCCGTTTTCGATTGTTATGAAACAGGATCGAACATAAACAAATGGCAAATTCTACACCCTTAGAATATGCTTCTTGAAAAATCAATCAACATTCAAGAAAAAATGTGTTTCTTACTAAAATATTATGAATTCAACCTAAACATAACCACGAAGGAAGAATTTGAATTTAACTTGTTGCTGTTTTTTCGATCGAATATCACGGGTGCTTGAAATTTCTTTCTCTATATATAAATACATATATCAAAATAGTTCAATTCACCTTCGATTGTTGGTATTTCTTGTTGCGATTTCCTTACAATTCAGGGCTATGAGAAACTCATATTCCACAAACTTAAAGGCAGGGAACAATCTTGATTCTTGAACACCTCAGAGTACGTCCAAAACAAAAAGTTCCCGCTAAAAAATAAATCTGCGTTTGGATGTTCAAAGGAGTTTGAGAAGGTGCCAAGTCAAGGCCATGTTGACATGAATATATTTAAACCAAGCTTTTAATTGGTTGGAAATTAGCCTTGCGGTTTCATCGTGTGACGTTTTGTGACGTATTGATAATAGATCTGAACGTATTGTTTATAGACCAATCAGAAGCCGAATAAAATCGGTCGATGATCCTTAGCCACCGTGTGCTCACGTGAACAAATATCCCCTAAACACCACGTTGAAACCACGCTGAACTTTTCCGTCATTCCTCATGAGTTATTTATCAAAATGACTAATTCAACAAGCTGTCAATCGTTCTTGTAAAAAAGTCCTTTATCTTTTTATGAATATTGAAAGTGATGACTATGCAAAATTTCCAAACTATTACTACTACACAACGAAGAGAATACTATGAATGTTTTTATTCACTTCAGTCCTTATTCACAGTTTTAGTTAAATGAATGAATACAATCTAGAACATTTTCGTCCTTTACAAACACACTTGTTTTCCTTTTAAATTTAAAATTGTGGCTTTCAATTTTCTTATTCCGTCTTGTGTTTTTAACGTAAAATGAAGTAAAAAATGAAAGATATTAGCTCGTGTAGGCGCCAGTAGTTTTCCAGGTTTTACTAGTAATATCCATAAACATGTATTTGCGAATGAAATCCTAGCGCCATTCGTTTATAAATTTGCAGAAATACGAAGGAGGTTTCATCATCATTCAACTGTTCTCCTATTAGGCGATGACTTTATGCGGTAAGATAAGCGAATGTGTCTCCAATGTTTGGCAAGCAACCAATCAGAGAGCGCGCGCGCTTGACATCAAAGAGATTGCTTCCTGCTTACTTCGCCATTGCTGGGTTCTTTCGCCGTTAGCAGACGTCAAAGACAGTGATCGAAATTTTCTCTCCGCGCAGCCCTTGCTATACCTTTTCTCGTAGAATTCTTGCCCTGCTAAGCTACAAGACATTTCCCTTCTCTTCATTTTAAGGATTTCAAGACTGTTGAAAGAATTGAACACTAATTCTTACAAGTAAGTTTTAGTTTGGTTTCGCTAGTGACTGCTTGTGACCGTGTTGTAGTGTACTGATTGTAGTGAATTCATCAGTGTTATCTTTTGAATTTTACTCCATTTTGAACTAATTCTTTTGATTTCTTGATTCACAGAGCCCAAAAACTACCATTAACCAGCGAAAACCCGCAAAGCAATTTGATCTTTTGACGAAAGCTTGAAAACGATTCAGTTCGAAAAAGCGAAGCTACTGATATATCACAGTAAACAAGAAAAATATTCCCTCGAAACGTAATGGCCGGAGCGACAGCTGCTTTGCATTCTGAAGACTTTTACCGTTCTCTGGATACTTCTTCCTTCTCTTCAACCGAGAAAGACATCCTTCTAGAATCTTTGTCTCTAACATTGGACTATGTGTCGTATCGTCTAAGGAGTAAATTCGAGCAGAGTCAGTTGGTTGGATTACCTCGTAATTTTCTCATCCCTCAGACTCCTTCAACGGCAGAAAGTAAACTCCGATCTCTCGCTGCCCACATGGAGGCAGAATACCCAGACTTGTTCGAAAATGCTTGTGCGAAGCTTGATTTCACTCCAGCGACTGCTCAATCGACGTTTTTTAGCGTGGCCAAGGAAATTTTCCAAACGGGAATCAATTGGGGACGAATTGTTGCGTTGTTCACATTCGGAGGAGTTGTAGCTCATCACTTCATGGAAAACGAAAGGCCGGACATGGTCTCTCTTGTGGCCGTTTGGATTCCAAATTTTATCGCCGATCACCTTCTTTCTTGGATAATGGAGAACGGTGGATGGGTAAGAAATAAACCCCTCACTTTTCCTTTACATTTTAAACTAAATTTTTCAAACGTAATATTTTTTTCTAATTTTTTAAAATAATATTTTGGCTCTTAAACCTACTGAGGCTTAAAAATATTTTCTAAAAAAATTATATTTAATATTTTTCAAGGCGTAGATCAACTTTTAATATTTTAAAGACTTATTTCTCCCTCTATATTAACACAACTTTTCTGTTAAAAATAACAGAAAATTATTTTTATTTTTTTTCTTATTTTTCTAACGATTTTTCTGGTATTTATCTGACAGTGTTTGTTTTGCGTTTTGTTGACATTTTTCACTTTGTTTCCTTTTTCGGTCAAAGTTTCATTATTTCTAATTTCTTGTAAAAATTTTAAAGTGAGATTTCGTTTATTTTTTATTCATATTTCAGTGAATTTTTCTATTTGTCTTTAGTGAAAAATTAATAAAAAAATGAAATTTGTTTTCTTTTTCAAACAAAATAAAAGAAAAAAAATTAAATGCCCTGTTTTGCTATCATTCCAACTGAGCTCACATTTACATTCAAGCCAACTAATGAATAAGCTACAATATATCATTGATATTGCACTTCTCAGCAAAACTCAAGTTTAATGCTAATTTTCTTGTGAATATTTAAATTTCATAAGAGCTTCTCCAGACACAGCCTCAAATTGTCTAGGATTTTGTCAAATTCATTAGTTATAATCCAAACACTTTCAAAAGTCAGACTTTCTGTCATTGCATCTTTCCAGTGACATCATATTCCAAGAGATATATTATTTATCTGTTCAGAATAGGTCTTCCTATTGAAGAATGTTATTTTTGCCCAGAAATTACCCCAGACGGCCAAAAAAACAGGATATTTCCTCATCAAAGACATTTATCCTTTTCATATTTCATTTTCTTCACATTGCTTTTGTTTTTCACAAGTATCCAAGATATCCCACTGGTGCAGGAGGCATTAGCATTTTCACTCAGGATATTTGAAACAATTATACAGACTACACCTGTCATTAGATACTGTTCTTTTGCAGTAATTGAAAATCCTTAGATTATAATATCAAAAAAAGCAAGGGGATTTGTATTTTCCATTTTTCACCTCACTGTATTTTTTGTTTTGTGTTTTGTATATTTGTTATGCAACTATCAGCAGCTTCCCCAGGAAGGCTAACCAGGGAGATATGTGGGGCATTAGAGGGGGTTTGGATACTGACATTGCCCATGGGGTCAGGCAGAGGGTTCAATGATATTCAGAGTAGGTGGATGGGTCTAATATGTAGGTGGCTGTGTGCAATAATTTTACTACCATTTTTTATTATTTATTGAAAATATTGATCGCAAAATAGCTGGCTGTCAGGAGTAAAGTGGCTGGCGATTCATCATTGGTAGCTGCCTTCTGTTGAAACCACTGGTCTGGAAAAATGCTTGACTTCATTTTTGGTAAAAAAACTGGGTGGGGGATATAGCGAAAATTTTGATAAGAGATTGTAGGTTATGGAAGACTCTAACCAGGGAACTTTGAAAACAAAGATTTCCTCACCCCCCAGGGAAAATCATGAAGATTGTTTCTAGTATTCTACAATCTCCCTTGGTTAGCCCAGGATTAGCTCCCCCATGGGGAAACCATTGATAGGTGCATTATTCTTTTATAAACAAACATAAAAAGATTCATAGCTTAAGTTTTTATGTTTTTCTTTTGTGCAACTGTCAAAAAATTTAATTATATGTGTTTAAAGTTCGGCAGTTTACCAACATTTCTTATGCTGCTGGCTGCAGACAATTTTTTTCTATAACTTAATTTTGCCTTCTGTAACATATTGTATAAAGACACCTATTCTTTTAAGTGGTGCCACCTTTTCAAATCCTAGTAAAATGTCTGGTAATGGAACCAAATGAGATACTACCGAAATCAATGAACTGTTAACACCGCGAAAAAAACGATCAATCGGATTTGAATTTTTGATAACTCACATGACCCTTTGGACGGTCCCAAAACATCACGTGATATTTCGAAACTACAAGTTTACAAAGGCGGCATACTACTAAGCAGATAAGAAAAGCCATTAACGAGTTCAGAATGGTCAATGGTGTTAACAGTTCATCGATTTCGGTAGTAAGAGAGGATGTACAATAACATTTATTATAAAGTTATAAAATTCAAATAACTTCCTTTAAATTTTCTAACATTGTAAAACTGTTAAACTTCTTACAGATGCTTTCAAATGTTAAGATAATCCTTGAAGATGGATATTTTCAAAGTTTCATGGATATTTTATTAAAACACTGACTTACATATTATAAGGAAGTTGCATTTCTAATGAGGCAATTACACAGAAAATTGCACCAGAAAATCCATATCACTGAAGTTGTCCTTGACAAGAGCAGTACTAATTATCAAGTGCAACATTACTGATTCAGATATCACATAATCTTTGAGGTTTCCCTTAATTTGTAGTCATTTGTGTAAAAAAAAATTGGCAAAAACAACTTCAGCCTTAAGTGACGTCACTTGTAGTGTAGATTCCACTCTAAATCTACAATCCACTAGATAAATCAGCAGCCAATTCATTATTTGCATTTGCTTGATTCTGAAATGTTTATATGGTTCTAAAATTTATGATGTTAAATCATTACATGTACTGCATTACAATGTACATGTACCCAAAAATTAAGTTAGATGGCCATTTTTTCATTATGATTTTTGTAGTTTTAGCAAAGAAAATTTGTTTAAAACCATTTTGATCGGCACTTAAAATTTATGTTGGTAACACTAATGTAAACATTTTTTGCCATGTGTAAATTAACTAGACAAACGCTTAAGCCCAAGGTCAACCCTGAATAGTATCAGAGTAATTCATTGATTTAGTCATGTTCTTATTTTAGGATGGCTTCGTCAAATATTTCTCAGAGTCTTCTCAAACAATGTGGAAAAGTTTGTTTGCCGTTGGGAGTATCTGTGCAGCAGGATTTACAATGCTGGCCCTAAGCAAATAAAAGTACTTATCCAGATAAATTTATGTATATGAGATATGAATGATGTTTATGTCCTTGCCACTGTAAATCTAGATATATATAAATTGAAAGCACATGTAAAAATGACAAGCCTTTGCTTAAAAGAGGTGCTGCAAATATGTGCTTTATGATTGCAAAGTTACCCTTTTTCATTCTTGGAAATCATGGTTTGCAAAATTTGCAGATATTCATTTTCATTCAAGCATGCAGTCATTTTAAGTTATTTTATGACCACATTAACCTAACTGTAAAGTACTCAATCCCACACAATTTGAAGAAATTTAATAATCAAATTTTGGCATTTAAAACATGGCTTTATAGAGTTCTTTTTTTTTCCCAGAGTACATCAAACTCTGAACAGTTTCCTGATACCAATAACACAACTTGAAGTGCTTTTTTTGTTCAAATTTGCTTTTCAAACTTTCTTTAGACGGTCCTTGACCAAGTGTCAACACAATATTTCCTTTTTTATTTTGTCTCTCTTGCTATTAATTATTACAAACTCTTATATCAAGCCTCTGTAAGAGGGTTAATAAACCTCTTGCTGCATGCATATAGTGTTTGCAATATAGCTGATAGCCATGCAGCAGTACTAATGAACAAAAAAAAGGAGTTCTAATGAACAACAAAAACAAAAACAAAAAAAGACTAAGAATTTGCATCCATGCAAATTTGAAGAACTTTGGGTTTAAATTTTGAGGACAGATAAGTGTGAATCATGTGGGTTGAAATCATGTAAGGCAGATTTGTGTGAATTGTGTGTACTGATAGTCGCATCAAGATGTACCATTATAATTTGGTATATCATATACATCATAGACTGTGTGGAAAATATAACAGAGTGGTTCAGAGGCAGGATTATCATGGAAACTAGAATCTTAGGTAACTGTTGCCAGCATTTGTGTTTCAAAAATATCTTTTAAAGAACAGTTTTTGTTCCTTGTTTTCTCTCTCTCTCTCTCTCTCTTGCTTTCTTTTCACTTGCATTTTTTCTTCTCACATTTTTGATTCATGCCTCCATTT
>JANTNT010227376.1:0-39505 GCA_024752375.1 Entacmaea quadricolor
TTTCTCCTCAGTTATTTTAAGACCCTGAGTGTTGGTCCGGCCGGGATTCGAACCCCGACCTCCCGCACAACAGACCGACGCTTTGCTAACTGAGCTATCCGGGCGGTGATTCATACGTACGCAATCCATGCAGTATGAATGCTATATGCATATGCAATTCTACATAAGAAATGCTTGTGTAGTCAACCTATAGCTACTGCTTCTTTAATACCGTACACAGTTTGAAATAACAATTGACCTCCACATTGGCGTTGATTTTTTCCGAGTTATTTACACTTGCAGATGCAACGACCCTACATATCTTTAATATATTTTCAAACAGCATTTACACATTAAACATTGACGTCCATATTAAATTGTTGATTGCAATAAGCCTTTTTTACTTCTGATTTCATACATTGTTGAATGACCCTAAACTTTACTGAACTTACTCTACTACGTATTCTTCAACTTTAGAACAGCTAGCTCAATGCTTCAAACTGTTGAGGAATTTCTATTATACATACTTTATGATGGTATTTGAAGATACAGCCTAACATTTTTTAAAGCGACCACCCTTGGTGGCAGAAGGAACTGGTCGTTAATTTTTCACGTGGAGACTCTTTCTGGAGAGTTCGATTCAAGTGCATTGTTTCCATTAAAAGTAATTTTACTCAAAGAACCTCGAGAGAAAGTTTACCGCTTACACTATTAATACAAAAGACCGTAGTAAGAGTTCTGCTTGCTACAAACACAAGAGGTTTCAATGAAATCGTTTCAGTTTATATCCGCTCCGCGTAAAACTATAATCTAAAAAGCACTCAGAACCAAATGAAATACCTTGGAGCGTTATTGCTATCATGACTATATGGTAAGATAGTCTCGTGTTATTAGCTCTAAATGTAGAGATACGTTTTAAGATATAGAATCGCGTATTTGTATGCAGCTGTTTTTAAAACAGTTGAACTCATACAAACACTGGCGAACAGAGTATTCCAAATTCTATACAATAAGGGCGCGGTATGAGTCAACACTATCCAAACTTGTTTTTTCTGTATAGGATAGGATAGGATTTCAACAAACTTCGTTACGATTTCTTCCACACTCTGACAAAGTCTCGGTAATGTTCAGAGCTAAAGCGAAGCATCTAATTGTTGGTGCTGAAACCCGTCTGTTTTAATTCCGGAAGATATTCCAATTCTAAAACCAACAAAAGAACTTAGTTTTACGGTTGATACGCAACCAAAATAATTAATACAAATTGCACACTCTTCTTTGTACAAAGAAAAACAAAGAAATTCGGGACCCAGGGGTCCAAAGAAATTATCTAGCCCATCTTTAAATTTTCATAGATTTCTTTTTGTTTTGTCTAAAACTCGAAGCGTCGCTGTGCGGCAAGTTTATACACAAGGGCAAAAATTATAAAATATTCCAATCCGAAATCGTCCAACATAAATAGAAAGGCATTACAAAGAGTACATTATATTCAATTATCAGTATGTCTGTTTATTTTCCGCAGATTTTGTCGATTTTAAAATGGCCCAAACGCGATAAGCAACGAGCGTGTATGCAAGGAATCCCGCCAAAGGGCAGGTGATGGAGGATTAACACGTCTAACGATTCGCGTTTGGTTTGTAATTTAAATTTCTGATATTCCACGGACTTTTTGTCTTGGTATATTTAATAAGAAAAACAATTTGAAAACCAATTATAACGTAAAAACACTCCTCCATCCTAATAGACCTCAGCAACTTTAATTGGACAAACTTAAAACAACATCTAAAATATTAACTATTGACAAGCGATCCCATACCAAACCATCCTTTAATTGTACTCTGTGCGATCTTCTTACAACTTGAAAGGGACAGATTTAAGGTGAATTAATCTGGAATTTTTGCCTACTCACTCCCTTGAATTATTCAAAAAGTCTAGAAAATCAATACTTTCTTTCTTCTGGACGTTTCTTGGAGCCACAGAGGACAGTTTAGGAGTCTTTAAGATGCTTGTATAAGGCATGTCGTATAATAATGCTTAATCTTCCTTAAGCAAGGGACGCGATTTAAGCTTAGCTCTAAGACGGTCGGTTGTCTAGCGCCATGCAAATCCTCATCGATTCTCTTGGTGTCGAATATGACAAAGGAGTATTTTAAGTGAAGAGGCTTTTGAAAAACCACGTGTTCGACTGAATAGTAAGAGATAGCATCGGTTAGACAGGCAAAGTAAGAGTATTCAAGACAAATTCCTATATAAGAACAAAGCCGGCTCGCTCACAAGAAACAACGCTATAACAAGATTACTCGTTAAAAGTTTGAAATGTTTTTGTTAACAGTAGAGCACATGCAGTTATCAATAAAGACAGCAATGTCTAGATATTCCATTGAAATTACCAATCATTTTAAGCGACTTAGAGGATATTATCCTTGATGACTATTTCCTCAAATTTGGTCATGTCAAAATGAAATAGATAGGTAAGAAAAGGAATTAAACGAAATTTGACGACATAGCCGGTAAATGAGTCCCTGGTTCCCGCAGAGGCGCTAAAAATTCGCTTAAACCGACGTTTTTAAGTTTAAGATTAAGCGCCTCTGGAACCAGGGTAGTAAATGAGAATGAAGAAAACCCAATATTGAAAATATAGGAACTGAATTAACGCGTGAATAAAAGTGAAGAATCCACTTGTAATATACTGCTAAAAAACTTATGACAAATAGCGAACTTAACGTGATTAATGTGTTGCTTAAACCATAAATTAACCACAATCCTTTGCGTAAGCTTGGCTAATCTATCATTCTGACTGACAACCTCTATTCATCAAATGGTAATATATATAGAAATGAATGACAGATCAGTCGAGTCTTGCCGAATTTGGGTTATATATAGGAGCCAGATGACTTTCAGCTAAAGGGAATGTTCGCTGGATTTCGTACAACTTTAGCCACACTTGAAGAACAAAATTGAGGAGTTCATAGGATCTGTGAATTAGTGCTGACTTGTAAAGTTATCAGAAAAAGAAGAAGAGAAAAAGGTATGGAATTTTTCGTTTTGTAGCGGGAGACAAAGCCAGATTTTAAAAATCGGTCATCGAATGCGGGAAGATTCTTGGTTCACTGGCAAGAACTATATGTATAA
The DNA here is from genome assembly GCA_024752375.1 of Entacmaea quadricolor. NCBI lineage: Eukaryota > Metazoa > Cnidaria > Anthozoa > Actiniaria > Actiniidae > Entacmaea > Entacmaea quadricolor. Next base: position 3,109 of record JANTNT010227376.1, read on the forward strand.
TTAATTCTCTATTTTTAATCATTTTGTTACCTGCAAAGTGAATCAACAAGGCGGAAATACAGTTCTACTAATAGCTAGTAAAGAAGGATTACTATAAATGAGTAAAAAAAGGTTGTAAAAATTAAGGATTTGTCGATTATATTTTTCGATACAATTTTAATGGAATTTGTTCGAATACGTTTGAATATAACCCAAGATGGTGGAATGATTATTGGGTTGTTGTAGGCGAAACCCCATGTTGTGCTTACTGACAATAGTCTGATGATATAGGGTTGATTATGCATATTCTGTTCTATTGCCCGTAGTACCCGTACTACCTGTTCTACCCGTATTAGGGACTGGTCATTATTTAAGTGGGGGGAGGGGGTGGAGGAGAAATTGCCTTTGAAGCCAAAAAGTTTCGAGACCCCCAACCCAATTTTTTTCGGGAGCCCCCCCTTTTGGACTATTTAAAATATTCAGTACCCCCTCAATAAACAAAGAAACTGTGGAAAACAAATATTTTTCAAACAATCGCAATATATTTCAATATGGGATTGACGATGGTGAATCAGAAAAGACTTGCATGAGTCAAGACTTGTCTAGTATAAATTGGTATAGAGTAATAAATGATTAAATGTTTACCTACTCTCCATGAATTAATCATGAAAGATGCATTAGTTCAATTTAAAACATCCCGTGCAGTTTATGGTGCTTTGTATAATAACTACACATGATGAGAATTTGTAAAAACAATTTATCACATATATGTTACAGATTTTATTAATAGCCAAAAGACAAACTTCAATTATTAAAAGTGCAAAAAATCCTTTTGATTTACATATATTTAAAATAACTCTGCTCTAGAGGGACTTCACCTTCCCACTTCGCACCTGGTGGTGCATAAGGCCTCCGTTGTGCGCCTCCACCTCTCTCGGTTCGCTGCATCCTTCCTCGCCTTCTCCCATGATTTCCATCCTTCTTTTCTTTCCTTTTCCACTGTTCTCCGCCAGGTGGACTTTAGTCTTCCTCTTCTTCCTTCGGGGGCCCCTAAATGTCATTCTCAGCTTTCAAGACCCATCAATTTCTTAAAAAAAAAACGTTTATGACCTCCAATTTCCTCTCCACCTCCCCCTTAATTCCTCCCACTTAAATAATGACCAGTTCCTAACCTAAATCGTATATTTTGTTTTACTTATATCATTTCAACTGTTCTCTACCTCTATAGTTTTAAAATATCTCTTTTTCTAACAGCATCTTTCGGCAAGTGTTAAACTGTGCAATTGTTGTGGCTATAACTGTTCTTCTGTCGGTAAGATCAGACACTTGTGTTTTCCATTTAATTGGCATTTCACTTTCATCTACGCTGTTACACTCGTCTTCGAAGCTCTGCTTTCATATGAAAAGTAAAGCAAACCCAATAAAACACTTCACAGATAGTAATTGTATATTCTCAGCTCAAAAAATAGTGCTTTTGCCATAAAACTGTCAACTATTTTATCTCAACGTTATATTTTTTTACGAAAATAGACAAAGTTGTCATTGTGATGTCCAGCAAACACTGAACTGTCGTGTTATGGCGCCGCTTATCTTTGCAGATTTGTTTATTTTGATGAGAAAATACACTTTTTTTCTTTTTTTTTTTTTTTTTTTTTTCCCTTTCGATGTTTCAAAACACAGCCATAAACGCTTAATGATGATTCGAGTAGGCATCTCATTTGTACAGGCAGCTCAAAACAAGGGTTTTTCACTTATATAGTGTAATTTTATTGAGGAAGTATACCGTTCCTAAGGGGCAATCTATCTTGCTATTCTGTTGAGGCAGGAATGAAATCAAGAAAAAACCAATTTTAACGCTTTATAAAAAGTACTTTAAAAAATTAAAAGTGCGCCGCCCGGATAGCTCAGTTGGTAAAGCGCCGGCCTGTTGTGCGGGAATCCCGGTCGGACCAACACTCAGGGTCTTTCTGAGGAGAAAGTGTTGCCTTTGTAATGATATCTGCAAATGGTCTCCCATCCCTTCCTTAACCTGTATCATGGGGGACATTAAAGAACCTGTTGAATTGTTCGTATAAGTAGGGGATTGTCTCCCGGTTCAACAGCCTATTCCAATTGGAGGCATAACGTACTAACGCGCTAATTAATTTCTCATGATTGTAAGCTGCCATTATATGTAGCCCGTAAAGTCCTCCACTCATAATATAGAATTGTGAAGCGCATTGAGACGTTAGGTGTAATGCGCTATATAAACACCCATTCCATTCCATTTACTTCGGCATTATTATTATTATTTTTTTTTTTTTTCGTTTCTTTAATTTCTTTCTTTCGACTGGTGGTTTTCCTTGGCACAGGCTTTAGGTTGCAATGCAATTCAAATAAGGGAACACTATTTTTGATTTCAGTTTTCTTTACTTTGCCTTAGTTAGAATCTCTTCTAAAACTAAAACTAAGTTGTTTTAGCTTAAAAAGATGTAGTTTTAACTGACGGACGAACGGACGAATGGATGGATGAACAAATAGTGGTGTCAACAAATTTGAAGCAAAAAAAAAAAAAAAAAGAAAAAGAAAAAGAAAGGAAAAGGAAAAGAAAAGAAAAGAAAAAAGAAAACGGTTTTGAGATAAAAATCAGTCCCACCTTTTCCTTTACCCTGATTATAGAAGTGAAATCCGTCCTTCAGTAAAAGATTGATCGCATAAGATAACTTGGGCTCTCGCTTGCTTTCTGATAACGACTAAACAATATAGTTTTTTTTCCGTGGCACGCTTAAGAGAAGGTGTAAAAGCCCTATCCTTTCATCTAGTCGCGAGGTTCAGTTTTTCCGGTCCTTCTATTGTGCATTTTAGATAAAAAAATATATTAAAGCCCGACTTTTAAATTAAAAGGGAAAAGCTAAAACGCCGGCTTTAAAAGTGTGACCTCAAGGGCTTGTGGTATAATGACTTTAATTGTCCAATGGTGTTTGTCGATTGCTAACGGTACTGTGATAATTGTTGGTCACTAATTCCCAAAAACAACGCAGTTTAGCTCGCGATTCCGCGGGGAGAAAAATTACAAATGATCAGAAAAATTGATATCGACAAATCAAGTGAAGACTTATGGTATTTTAAACAAAAAGGAATTATATTTGAGCTGATTGGAATCAGTTTCATGTTGAGAACGCAACAAAACGATGTGCTTTTAAACCCCTGTTATTCTTTCCGACTCTCTTCGGCGAATTGCAAACGCTTGAAACGTAAAAGATAACTACTCTTTTTTAATGTTCCTTTCTCTTGTGATTGTCTTCCCTTTTTAGGGTGACTTCAATAGCCAAAAAATTGTTGTTCTTAATACATTCTCATGCGAAGGCAAAATAGTTTTAACAAATACTCAATGTTCTTAATCCGCGGGAAAATGGTTCAAAACGTTGACACTAACAGACGAATCATTCCTTGGAACTTTTTGCATTTGATAGTATCGTAACACATGGCTGAGGAAAAACTCTATTTAGTTTTCTTTCAGGTAGACGGCGCACGAGGAGTGAAATTTAAAATTCCCAAACAAAAGTGTGTATTTTGAAAATATATTTTCATTAGATAATACGATGATATACTATTGCGTCTTTAAATGAAATCTTTATGGAAAACTTATATTGAAGAAGCTATTTTCTTAATGACGTCGTAAAATTTTTTTGAAAGCAAAAATGAAACAACATTAATGGTGTATTTTAAAAGTATAATTTTAATTTAATAAATCATTAGAGGATATACTACTCAACTTTATATTAAATCTTCATGGAAAACTGAAGCTATTTTATTGATTACGTTGCAAACAAATTTTGACAACGCAAATGACATTTTAATCCACTAATTTATTTACTTTTCAGCTGTTTTTCCGTTTCATTAATGGTTTTCAGTTATGTACTTATAGGAAGAAACATGACTTCTTCTGTATCGTTGGAAAAATCCGAGTTTCGAATTTTGTGACACCTGCATTTTTTGCGCGTGCGCAGACAAAAAAACAACCATGTTGCGCAGGCTTTCAAAGCGATTAAACTCCATTGTTCAAAAACGTCTCAAAACGTGCGGAAAACGTTAGTATTTTAAAGCTGTTTGAGTTTGTTCTAAGCTGGGTACAACGGTGATTGTGCCGACAGATATCACCAGTTTGGCTACGATCATTTTGAGGAACTCAAAAGCTGGGAGCTTCGCCTTTAATTCAAAGGTTATCTACTCGATAAAGTAATTGCACGATGGATAATGAATTTAAGTTTTCAATCAAACCTGACAATCGAGTAGGCATAAGAAAATACTGCTAAAGAAAAGAACACTTATGAAGTAGTGGTGACTTCCTTTTAGGAGTAGTTTTCTATTTAACCCACGATTTTTGTTTTGCACCTGTGATGTGCCACTGTTCCATCGTCGTTTTTATCTCCACGCGCAGTGCATAGCTTTATCGGCGATTTAGCCGGGCGCACTATCTACGTTTACGGCTCTCATTTATGCTTCTTCACAATTCATTTTTGCTCTATTAATTTTCACCGAATGAAATTATTATCAAATGAGAAAACGCAATTAAGTAGTTATTGGAGAACCTGTTTTTAAACTTATCTAATCAGTATAGCGTTGTTTTTTCCGCATTCCTTTTTTACACGTAACCGTAATAAAACACAATGGAAAATCTCTCTGAAAGCTTTTTAGAACTGCAGGTCTAGAATAACGTCTTTTCAGTTGTCCAGTTCAGTTGTTCGTCAGTCAAGAAACAAGAATAATAATCCCATTCTTCTTTTAAATTCAATCATTCAATTATTGACTTTCAGAAGTGAACATCTGATTCAAGTAATCGGTCGACTTTATCGTGAACAATGTTAATTTTTAATTGTATAATTAACACTAGCAATGCATTGATCCTCGCCAGTGTTAGGAAAACAGAATTTACGCTACTTTTCTATATTATTGCATTAGGTCGACAACACTTTTTTTACGTTTATGTTGTTTCTATAGGTTATGTTGTTTGTATTCTCTTACGATGGCATTTGTATTTGTAAAAGTAATGTCATTTATTCTTACATAAAACAGACAGAGTAACTATGACCCGCTCTAGTGTTCCCTTTGTATAGTTAAATGGTAGGGGTAATTGGCGGTTCTTTTTTGGGTAAAAAATAGTTCCTGTTTGAACCTTTTAGGGGTTCCGAATCAAAAGTCAGTTACGTAACAGGACTGTATACCTTTTAGATTCAATTGTTACCTAATGTCTTTAATTTTTGAACAATCATGGATGAACAGAAGAAAATTGTTGGCAAGTCAGTGATGAAACATGTTTATGTGTGGTCGTACCTTTTAGGGCCTGAAATCAGCGTGCACTCAACCGCCGATCATACCCCCGATAACTTTGACAGAGGGAGTATCCACCCCAAGACACTATGAAGCCAACAATAAATGAAGTTTATGGCGTATCGTAGTCAGGCTGCAGTATATAAGCGATAGAGCGCTTTCTTATTTTTTAAAGAGCCGATCCAGCCATTCTTCTTCTTCTTTATCGCCGAATAAAAGTCCTCAACTGACGATATGAGTTGAAGTACATTGAAACGTTAGGCGACATGCGTTATATATTGCTGGTATTACCACTCCGCGAATAACAAGTTTTCGTTGTTGCACGAAGAAGAAGATCTCTTTGGATACTTTTCGCAACCACAACAACAACAACAACAACAACAACAACAACAACAAAATTTGCAGGCGTAGTGGTAATCAGAAGGCAGAGGAGTAACTTTCGCTCTGCAACTTGCAACGATTTTTGCAACAGTGTTACGCGACAAGCTGCATGCACGAATTAGTTGTCTGTGTTACCGCACCTTCAGGAATTTTTAAAATCAAGCCACGTCCTGAAAAGAAGATTACATTAAAAAAAAAATTTACAGGTATTTTTGAAAACTCCCTACGAGCATCCCCGATACCATTTATTTGGGAGTCTTTCCTCCCTCCCTCCCTCCCGGGGTTTTGCCTACAATTTAGGATGGGCGGTTGAACCGAGAGACAATCCCTTACATTTCTTGGTACGACTATAGTGAGATTCCTATTTTGATGCTGTTTTACAGCGATAATCCTTGTATCGCGACCTTTTATTTACAAACTCCAGTTGGAATATGGATTTTCCGATCCCGTTAATCATCATTAGATGCTGGGCTTATTCGAATCAGCCAATGAAAACGCTCCCTCAGCTTCGTCCCGCCCCCAAAGATGATTGGCGGATCAGAAAAACAAAATCCAACCGACGTAAGCAGGTCGCGATACAAGGATTTTCGCTGTAAACTTCGTATTTGTAAATGTGATTCCATTTATTCTTACATAATACAAAACAGTACAACGCGATTCCAACAAAATATAGAGCTTATAGACTACTGTTATTACGTTGTAGTCTAACTGGCAGCGCTTTTTCATGCTGTTCTTAGTTTTAATTACCTAAAGCTAGTAGAGACTTTGTCGAACAAAATATTGGAATGACTAAAAAAAAGAAAGAAAATAAATATTGCATATATTGCTTATTTATTTCTGAGCTCAGTAGTTATTTTTCTAGCAGGGATAATTGAATTAACTGATGTACCAGTTCTTCAGTTCAGAATTACGTGAATAAACTTGCCACACATAGTCACATTACTTTTGAAGGTCATATCTATTCTAAGAACCCAACTGAGCTATGGAATCCAGGGGTCGATATTAAACGGGTACGACAGGAAACGAAAATAAATTCACATTGATACATTCATGCATTAACAGGTCAGAAATCAGCCCGAGGAGTCAGAATGCACTCTTCGCTGGTCAAAATTTGCGATGCGTAACTTGGGCTGGGCAAAGTTAAAATAATAGCCATGTGGGAGTGGGGTGCGTAAGCATATTCCCAAGTTCTCTAGATCTCTCAAGTATCTGCCTTACCATCTTTATAAACTTATAGGCGAACGAGTATTTATCGAAGAATAATCCCATTATTCATACACGTGCTATATTGTAAGTATTGACCTAATCATACTCTAAGAATGATGTATATATGTACATTAATACTTTCTTAATCGATAAGCAAGATTAGTTTTATATATCGACTTTCAATCTCTTATATCTACGTTGCGGTTGTGAAACACAGTAGGCATATCAAAAGCTTCCGTCCATGTGATATTGCCGATTCAATGTACGTTTATAATCAAGCTTCTTAGATAGAGAAAATACGGCTCGTGTCTCCACACTGCATGTAAGTAAGACATAAACACAGCATAGCCTTTGAATTTACAAAAAAGTCAATGAATATTTAAGCCAAGTCCATTTATCAAATTCTTCGATGCGGACATGATGGCGCTTAGATGTAAAATGAATTCTTTGCTATAGTACACATTTGCTGATTCAGATGAAAGGAATGCAATCAAGTTTCAATTTTGTTTTATGGATAAGACGATAGAGGAAATAATGTCTACTTAAGGGGCTCTTATTATTTATTTTTTCAAAAAACGAAGCTAACAATTGCTATTGAAATAACGGGTTCCTAGTTGAGTAAACGATCTCTTTCGGCGCAGGTGTACCTCCAAAGACGTGTTGACAAGGACAAAAAGAACTCAAATTAAACCCTAAGCCTTTAACGTTCAAGGTGACCTTCATTTACTTAGATGCTATTGGTGTCAGAATACTTTCAGGATCTTTTGTGTTGCGAACACTCAAAGCTCCCCTTACTCAGTTGCTAACGTTTTCATGCTTTACTAAATAAGAAAAGTGAAAAAACTTGATTGGAATTTTCAGAGAGTAATGGATTTGTTTTGGTTTTGAAGGCATTTAATTGGGTTTTTAATTGTAATTACAGTATTCGCACTCAAGCAAATTCGTGAACGGTTTTGATGACATTTATTTTTGAAGTTTGTTTCAGAACAATACCGTGTCAGCTTGAATACAAATAAAAGCTATTTTCGGACTGAACTGACCACAGTATTTTTATGGTTTGAACCGAAGCTAAGTAAGAGGGAAATAACTTTTCATTCGATGGAACAGATGACTAGACGCTCGGTAACAACCAAAAGAAAAGTTGTCAAGGTGTAGACATTATGACTCACCAACGAATAAAAGATGAACTACAAGCTAAAACAAAATATGCAATAAAGGAAGTCACCATTTTAAAAAACGGACAAAATTACTTAAAAACAAAGCGAATAAAGGTATTTTTATAAACATGTCCATTTGAAAATGCTTGTTTCAGACTTTAAGGGATCAGTTTACTCGGCAAGTTTTGTTTACTTTAGTAGACTGCTGTAGCATCATGCATGCACTCGCTCAACCAAGAGTCCGCAGTAGACAATCTATTCGAAATTACACATTGTTGAAAGATCGTTTATCGAATGGAGACCACTGAGCTATGAGATTTTATTAAACCATAGAAACCGAATCAAAAGCTGTATCAGGATTGGCGGAGTCAAACATGACATTCTTGATAGCCTGAACAAAGATTCCCGACAACCCCTAGGGCAGTCACTAATGAACCGGCGCTTTTGCTTGACTGTACATACCATCCCCACATATTAAAGCGATAAACCTTTGGAACCAGACTTTATAGCTTTGTCTAAAAGCTAATAAACATGTGTTAGGACTTGTAATTAAAAACATTTTGGATCTAAAAGGAAAGGATTGAATTGATTTTGTCTTAACACGAGCACGCACAACTATTTTCGTATTTGCTTAAGGTTTTATCGAGTGATACTGACTCCATCAGACTCGTTGGCTTAGATAACATACTCTGCTAAACTTTGACTTTCAAACATCGATGAAGTCATTTCCTTTCCGAGCTGTCTGGAAGTGATTTTGTTTAGATGAGGATAAGTATTTTCAGTTGATTTTTGTACAAGCCTAAATCACCAAAGGCATTTCATATACCCATCACTCATCCTTGATAAGTCTTAAGCCCCAGAAGGAAGGCAGTTAATTCCAGACATAACTGAAAGGAGAGATCACACAATCGTATCTGCAATCACGGCAAATGCTTCTCGTAGTCCCCACGAATCATTCTAGGAGGCATTATCCAAGATTTTTCCCTCTGAAATCTAACTTATCTCAGTGTGATTCGATTATACCGTCCTAGCCCTTGAGTGAGTAACATAAGCCGGTTTTTCTGACGACAGCGGTAAGTCAAACACAGTTATACACATTGAAAAGAGCTTTAAAAGATAATTCTTATATTTGGTAAAGATTGCGAGATCGGAAGGTCGTTAATAGGATCACTAAGTCTGCATAAATGAATTTCTTTGCTTCACTGAAAACCAAAAAATGTCTTCTTATTCAATAACTTACACCTTTCTGGGGAACATTTCTTTCAAATCATCACTGTCGAATAACTACAAATACGTTCCTTTTCTAAGCACAGATTTTTCCTATCAAGTAAGATCGAGCTAAATTCGTTAATCCTTTAAAAATACTTTTTATTTGGTTGCCTTGACGACGAGATATGAGAAACGTCAAGTTTGGTGATTTGTTCTAAAAGAGTACAAGGTTATAAACTTATCGACAAATGCCAAACTGAGTGGAGCGAATCCAAATGGCTTTCAAGAGTTCGCACTTTAAGTGATTGTTAGCAAAATCGTGTTTGAGGGAGGAAAAATCTTTAGCTTTTCCACATGGCTGCGACATTCATTAATTTTACAAACATTGTTTTTCAAATTGCTTCCCGAAATCTTTAGCTGTGATCAAATGAATTTGTTTTCAGGTCTTTCGAAACCGCTTCAGATAACGCCTTTGTGAATCATTATTATTAAAATGAGTACAAAATTGCTGAGCAGTTTAGTGGCAAGGCGGTGTGATTGGCTTACAACAGTTGAAGGTATACCGCTATAGGATTAAATTGTCACGATCTCATTTCTTAAAGCCAAGTAGGCCAAAGACACCTACTTAGTTTTATGGATTATACAAAGAATAGACTTCATTTTGAGGGACTTCTGATGTTCTAAACACAGGAATAAATTTTTAATTTCCAAGTACGCAAGTTTATGTTATCTAGAACTGATATTGCGCATAAGCTTTGCAAGACATAACTTTACAGTTTTTCTCGTCGATTTGAGATTTGAACGGCTACAGGTGTTTTAAATATTCATGCATTTATAATTCCCTCTTAAGAGTTGAAATGTCCTGAAAACGAGATACTAAACTGTAAATCGAAAATACATTAACTCAAATCAACTAAAATTTGAGCTTGTCAAAAAGAGGAAAAAGCGTAGGTCCTCGTGCAGTTGGAATCGCGCCATCGAATGGGACAGCTTCGAAACAATATTCTATATATGACTGAAAGCTCTGAAACTTAAAAAACGACTTCCACGAATACGTTCAAAACGGTAATAATTATATTTGATGTCCGTTCAGCTGCAGAATCCGGCGCTTGTCAACATTCGGATCAGAGGTTTTTGTTTTTGAGGTAGAAAACAAACGTGTCCAGAAAAGACAATGAGTTGAATAAAACAGCGCTGTGGGTGAGTGGCTGGAAATGTCGTACTGTATGTGTTTATATTCAGATATAGAATGGAAGTCTTGAAGTATTCTCCGATAAGATCAACAGCTTGGAAACGTCGAAAGGCAAACGTGAAGGCTTTGAAACGTCAAAAGGCAAACGTGAAAGCTGAGAGGAATAAAGTGAATGGGAAGGACTTAAGAAAAGCTGGAGACTTTGTGTTTTATTTTACGCCAAAATAAGGATAGTCTTTTTTCTTTTTTTAATTACTCTGGAGGATTACTAGAGATAGGGGCGAACTATGATGGAAGAGAATGTTGCCTAAGACACACACATGTTATAGATAGCTATATATAAATGATTTAAAACCATCAAAACAGCGAAGTCATCGGTGGGCGGTGATCGTTTGTCACGATCGCTTTGATTCAGCATTCGAAGAAAATCGATCGAACCAAGCACCTTATTTTTTACAACACAAAAGCTCATTGGTTTAGATCAATGTATTTAAAGTGGCAAACTACCAATAGCGGTCGATTTCTATCGCAAATTATGGCTACGAAATTATCGAGGAAAACCAGACATTTGTCATATAGATATCCCATAGAGTTTGGTATGAGTTTTTTTCTTTTTATTTGAGTGATTAAACCAATGATAGCGTTAGCTTTACAAGGTAGCTTGAATCAGACCGCCGCCTAGCACCTGTCCAATTGTTGATATTCTCTTTCACTCTGCTAGCTTTTGTTCGCTGAATACTGCAATCGTAATCAAAAGATGTCCTTAATTTCCGTTGTCTTCAAAATGCTTTCTCGTACGCCTCGAACAAAGGAACCCGGAAACCACAATAACACAACTCGTTGTAACATTACCAAAGGATTAATCGTGGGATTTAAGTGCTTATTCTAGCTAAATCTTTTATATACCAAAGTTGACACCTCTCTACATTTTCTTAGGCTCCTTGTCTTTTCAAGTTACCGTATAAATTCAAGAGACGAGGATTACATGGGGCAGTAAAACCGGAAGTCACAGGTCTACTCCCTTGGAGAAACATTTCCGTTTATCACTGCGCAGACTCCGGAGAAGCAGATTTAAGTGCAAGCTATGTAAAGATGCGGTTGAAAAATGGCCTGTAACTGTCATCGGATGGTTTTCTTCAATCTACTTTTACTTTTGCTCTTGTTGGCGAAAGTGATAGGCGAAAGAGGTGAGTCTTTGCAAATAATCCCCATTAAGGTAGTGGTTACTGAGACGCTTAGCGAGGGAAGTCTTTGAGGGACGGCCCGTTGACAACTTTACAGAAAGGCCACACAACCTAAATACTGAACGCTCTTGTAGACATAAAGTCGAGTACCATAAACCAAACTTGACCCCAGCCAATCCAAAAGAATATTTCTTCCAATCTTAATAAAGTAAATGCATGGCGGAGCTTTCGATCGTGATAAAATTGTCTTAAGAACCTTCATATCAGAAATAGTGTTCGCGAATATCAACAACTCCGAGAAACTTCAAGTGCGCCTAGTACCTAGTTGATTAACATGACATCGTAGTATTTATGAGACATTTGAATTTCACAAACGAGTTATTGTTTTACTCGTAAATGGAAAATCAGTCTGTACTAGTTTTTGTACGATTTGGAGTCGTAAATTCAATGTGATGGTATCCCGTGTGTGATTAACACGCGGCTGGCGAACCAAGAATCTCTCAGGTGCAGCTAAGCGTAAATACATCGAAATTACAAAACATACTCTAGGATTTTGTTATTCTAAAATATTTTACTTCCGCACCTCTAAGATCGGCAGGATATATCTGCGTTCCCTTGTACTAAATTAAATGATGTATGTGAATCAATAGTCTAGATATCCGCAAAGGAGTAGTTGCACCTTTCGTGGTTTCTATTCTCGTCTATTCATCGATGCATTGTGTCCACTCAAGCTCGCTTTATTGTGTAAACACGAACTCCCAAATCTCACACTTTCAATACGTAGAAAAGCAGTTCATTGTGATTCAGAATTATGGTTTAAGCTCTCGGGAATTAGAGTGGTCTGTTTCTGCGGTTTCAGTTTGGTATTCCGTACTTGAGCACAGCTGAATTCTTAACTTAACTATTCATCTGGTATTCAGTTGTACCGAGACGAAGTTGTTGCAACGCTTACCCAATCGATACAACTCGGTTGGTACTAAATATAAACTATGGAAGTTTACATTATCACATCAAATTTGCTTATATCTCGTACAAGTCTCGCCACCATCACCTGATCAGCGATTATGTGAGAGCTGATAAATGGTAAAGAAAAATCGACTTTTTATTTGATAAAGGAAAATTCCTAGACGGGAAATAATTTTGTCGAGCAACTACAGTTGTATGAGTAAACATTGAAGCATGTAAACAACTCGCTGCTCACCAGTAATTACCGCATTGGTTTATCGACGAAAAACTTGTATTTTAGCCAAAGTTTTTTTTCGATTTTGATAATCAAACACCGTAATTAGTTTAGTCTTCAGTTCAGAAATAACCCTTAAATTTTGAGCTTTGTACAAGCTTACTACTCGAATCGTAATTAGACGAAGTAGAATATTTTAGGACGATTTTATGGATTTGACTATTGAAAATACGTGAAAAGTCTTGATTGTAAATTTTATTATCCTGGAATTATGTGGAGATTTTTTTTCGGGATTTGAGACCGCACTATAATAGATGTAGGCGTATAATGTTTATCGGGCAATTTAAGCAATATGACTTTATTTCTATGACAGATTTTTAGCAGAAATTAAGAAAAATCCTTTAAGGTTCATTTTAAGTGACATTCCGTTTCCTGAACTCCTTCAGCAAAAGATAATTCATGAAATTTTCCAATAACCCGAAAAAGTAATGAAATCTCTTGACAATACAAATTAATAAGACAGAGTACATTTGTTTGAGCTGCCAAGAGTTTGTGTTTTTCTTGTAATAATATTGCCAATCGACAGAAGGAAAAGGCGGAGGAAAGCCATTTAAATGTCATCAATTTTGGCCCTGGATTTGTAATTTTTACAACCACATAAACTTCGCTTTAATTGTTGCTGTTTATTAATTCACATAAATTCAGTTTAATTGTAGCTGCTTATGTAGATTTGTGGCAATGTGGTGATAAATTGTCTCCCTATTTGCACTATTAACCGCATGTCAAAAATCGTTTAACCATTTGACATGTTTTTGTGAAAGTTCTCGCGTCTGGAGGCATTTCTAGACGGGCTGCTTTTATTTTAAAACCGATTCATATTTCAGAGTTTTATCACGGTTCTTGTAATAATCACTATAGTCTACTTTCACGTTTAAATTAAGTATTCGAGTGTTCTAGGCGATATAACTTTATCAAAAAACTGGTTGATCCGACATATTTTAGGACTCAACCACAAGTACTTGTGAAACTGGGCTTTGTTATAAGATGACAGATTGAGTCAAACGACCCACAGACAATTAGCAAAAATATTAGTAGATTCTTGAATATTGTAACTGAGCCTTTGTATTCCATGTGGAAAGACTCCATCTGATAAAACAGAGCATAATTCAAGCTACATCAGATAAATTGTAAAACAAAACCAGGGTGAATCAGATATAGTCTAACCTGAATTATTGAAATATTCTTAGCACTTTTTATAAAGCATGACAAAGCCAATATCGCTTTATAATTCATTTTGTAATTTTACATAAAAGTCAATGGTATGTTGATATAAATATACTTCTGCTTGGCGTTACTCTTGGAAGTTAACTCATCATGAAGGAATGTGGAACATCGAATTTAACGTAACACGTCCGCGGAAGGAAAGTTTCTCAGGACCCTTGAGAATGATAACCCCTACGACCTCTAATACTCTTCATAAGCGCTTAATTTTGGACCAATGTTTCAAATTTCATTGATTTTATCGATATGTTGTTTCATTACTAAAGTCGAACAATAAAAGTTCTTTGTTTTGTGAATTATGTCTTTCTCTTTTAGCACAAAAGTTTGTTTTTTTCATTTCACAAGATGTGTTTTTCCTGTTTTGAAGTGACAGGGCTTTTAGTACATTCCTTGAACGGCAGATGTTTGAACGGACTTTAATTCTATGTAAATTTATGATAATTTTCAAATTATTAGAATAATTTTTGTGTGTTAAGTTTAATTGCTATAAAATCGTATTAACCTTGTTTTGAAGGATACTTTACCTGTCGAAAATTGCAAGTTCAGTTTGTGTGTTATTTAATTTTCATCATAATAATATTTTCCAAATTAAAGACCAATGCAGAGTGAAAAAGATTTTATCAGTTGCAGCCATATTTGTTTTGTTATAATCGCCAACGTAGCCAAAATTACCGTGATGAAGATACACGTACTAGTGAAATCGCAAGTAATTTTTTTTCTCCGTTACAAAAGGCAGGGAAACCATTGTCCTACCTTTTCTAAGGGTGTACCTAATAGAGTAGAGATCGGTTATCGGCCCCTTTGGAAATAAACTAGTTAATATTTATTTTGCCTTTGTTGTTAACAAGAGTTAAGAAAAAAAGTTATTTTCCAGAAGGTCTACAAAGAAGCATGGATTTAAGATGTTTAAGAATCCTAACATCGCTGCTTCTTTGTAGACCTTTTGGAAAGATTATCCACATTATAGCAGGAAAATACGATCATATGGAGGAAAAAAGAAATTTCAATCGCCGTAGCAACTCCACAGTTTTCAAAAATACTTTGTCCAACAAATAATTATAAATAAGCAATGTATAGATTTTTTTCTTGCGTCTACTTCGATAGAGATTGTATGTTTGCGTGTAGCTTATATTAGTTGGGTTTGAGCTAAGATAAGATTTTACGTCGAACTTTATCAGTTAATTGCCCCCCAAAAGGTCTGAAAAGTATACTAAAAAATTCCACATCGTGGCCATTAGTGAACATAAATGTCCGTTAGTGTGTTTTGAATAAAAAGAAATACGAAGAACTACCATCACCTGTGTCAACAAACAAGTAAAAAAGAACGATAAAACTATTATTTCCGAAACAAATGCACAATATAGAATTCTGATTGATTTTTAGCCATGATTGATCGCTTTTTTTAAAATTTTGCCAAATATTTTATCTTTATCGTCGCATTTTTTACATAACCTTTAATAAGTTCAATAACTCGATTACCACACAAGACAGATAAGCATTTCCGTATTGTGAATTCTGTGTATTAAAACCCCGGGGTAAAACGTAAATATTTATAAACCATTGGCCCCAGTGCCTTTAGCCGATTGACCCGATGTCATAACATTGATGAAAATAGAAGAGTATTTTGAAAATAAAAGTGTCCAAGGCAACACGTACGTCTAAGAACGCATGTTGAGCGTCCAGTTGTTGTTATTATAACCTTAGCATGCTGTTATGAGTATATATATTAAATTTGTTCTTCTGAACGTTGCTTTGTTCCTTCCAAAATGAACCAAGTGCCCCAATTATACAATTAGGCAGGCTATCAAGATAAGAAAGGTCCCCTACTGCGAGCATTTAGATTATTTGTTTTGATAAGAAAAATATAACCAGTATCTTAAGTTCTAAATCAAACACCGCGGTATCATTTTTTTCCTTTTTTGGCTTACTTTCGAGGGCGAATTTAGTAAGTTCCTATTTTATTCGCTGATTTGTTTTGTTGAATAATTTTAGATTAACGTCATTGGTAATTGTGCTCACAGGGAAACTTCAAAACATCTTTTTTACATCAAAAAAATCTCCGAAAGTTGTTGCTTTTACAATATCGGTTTGATCAAGAAGGTATCTGAATAGTTACTTTTCTCAAATGGAACTAATTAATTGGCATAATAGGCATAATAGGAATTTTAAAGGTTAAAATAAAAAAGGCTTTTTTCCCTGATCGGAAGAGTGACTTTTTTAATGTGGCTCCACTTTTACCGCTTTATATTTTTCGCGGCCTGACTTGATTAGTAATCAACATTTTTTTTATAGATATAAGTAAATTAGACAGTAAAGTCCATGTCCTTCATGTAATTGGGATTTTAAGAGTGAATGAAGAAAAGCTGATTCATGTTTGTTCGTGATGCTGTTACAACATCATGCTTATTAGTGTTATTATTGTAGCAATTTTGATTTGTTGACATTGACTTATTTTTACTAGTGTTTTACTAGTGGTTTACTTGAAGTTTCGTTTCAGCATATCGTCGCTTTAATCGGAACGGAAGATACTAGAAGACAAAGCAAACGAAAATGAAGTGAAAATAAAATGAAAGGAGAATAAAAACAGCACGAAGCGAAAGAAAGAAAGGAAAAATAAATGAATGAATGAATGAATGAATGATCGAATGAATGAAGAAATGAATGAATGATCGAATGAATGACGGAAGTTCCATAAATTCTAAATAAAAGTTCCTATAGAAAGAAAGAAAGAAAGAAAGAAAGAAAGAAAGAAAGAAAGAAAGAAAGAAAGAAAGAAAGAAAGAAAGAAAGAAAGAAGGAAAGAAAGGGAGAAATAGGGGAAATACATAAATTAATGAAAAATGATGGATAATCGAGAACCGAGGAAGATAAACTTAGACTTAAATAAAATCAAGCAAAGTAAGTTCCATCTAGTCCCTTATTCCAATAGCAATTTAGGAATATGGATTTTTACAGAGGGAGGAAAACCGGAGAACCCGGAGGAAAACCCTTAGGAAAAAAAGAAGAGCAAACACCTATACTATATATGACACCGAGTTTGCGGGAATTGAACTAAGGACACCTTGATGAGAGGCGAGCGCTTTCACGCCTAACTAAACCTTAGCGTACTTGCCACCCATGCTTCCAGACTTCATGCTCCAATAATTGCAAATGTGTTAACATTTTATTTCTCATGCTCCAATAATTGCAAGTATGTTAACATTTTATTTCAATTTGTTTTTTGTATCGTTTAAGTTCAAATCATGAACGTGCCAGATAAGAGTTCTTCGACATGGCAATGGTCGTGGACTTCCACCGGTACCCAGACAGTGGTACGTATATCACGTGAATTATAAAAAAATTTATGAATGAAATGACTTTTTAATCGTTTTTGGTGTTTTTCTGGGTTAAATTTCTTTTTGACATGTCTCTAAAATCATATATCTTAATCGATAACTCGACGGCGAAAAGTATAAAATTGAAGAGGCTAAAGCTTCCGTTAGGATAGGATAGTCTTCACAAGGTAATGTAGATATTGTGAATACCGATAAAGTTTCTAGATGAAATTGTTAAATTTATCGACTTTGTGGTTTTTTCCTCGCCCACGCTGGACCTGAACCTCCAGGCAGCCACACCCCCTCCTCCATAGTAAGGGCGTTTGCAAAAAGATCTTTCGACGCTGAAAATTGTGGAAAAATACGTTGGAATGTTTTTCCAGAATACTGAAAAAAGTAGACAAAGATTTTTGTGACAAGAAACGAAATAAGTAATGCGTTCCTCGCAAACTATACGTGCCCATGCGAAAAATGAATGCGCAGAAACACCCTTAAAGCTTACAAAAGGGGATTTTAAAGTAATATGCAAGGTTGTTTTAAGGAGAAAGTTGTGCCAGATCGAAAAAATATTTTTTCAATTTAAGCCAAAAATACATAGCAGATTGTTTTCCCCTCTTAATATCAGGATTCTATTTTCCATATTTTCTAAATTTCTTTCTTTCTTTTTTTTTTTTTTTATTTTTTTTTTTATTTATTTATTTATTTTTTTAGTGGACTAAAGATACATTTCTTGAAGAAAGTCAAACCAAGATACATTACTACGCATGTAATTTGAAGCCAAACGGACGGCCAAACACGTGGTTACGCAGTGACGTCATAGACGTACAAAACGCAAGAAGACTCGACATTTCAATTGAGTATTCGGTACGAAACTGCTCTGCATTAAACAACCCTGCGTATTGTAGACATACTTTTGACTTATACGCACACCAGACTTCCGATATTTATACACCTGATAAAATACCTGATCCGTATACTAGCAGTGGGTCGTTTTACGAGAAGATAGGCGCTTTGGATCCTAAGAACATATCGTATCCAAAAGTAAGCAATGCACAGAATTATGAAACAAGGTCTTTCAAGATAGATCCAGGAAAGAATAATGTGTACCTTGCATTACACTACAAAGGAGGCTGCTTCGTGGTGTACGGGATTAGTGTTTATTTTTATCGTTGTCCATCAATGGCGCTATCTTCAAGTCTCATTCATTTACCGCTGACCACGTCTCCTGCTAACGGCTCAATTCAAGTAAAAGGCTCGTGCACGCAGAATGCTAAACCAATGACTAATGACGAGGATTTGTATGGATATTGTGAAGCTGATGGGAAATGGAGTAAGGATTCGTACAGAGGGGAGTGTCTTTGTGAAGCTGGCTTCGAGAAGGTTTTTGCTAACTCAGGATCCGAATGCAAAGGTAACAACAACAACAACAACAACAACAACAATGACAAAAAGAACGACGATAATTAAACTACTACGACAACAACGACGACAACAACAACAGCTAAAAACAACAACAACGATGACAGCGAAAACAAAACAACAACAATAACAACAACATCAACTAAAGCAACAAACAACGGTAGTACGATCGTAGTTTGAATAGAGCAGTTTCAATATAAGTTGGAAACGTACCGTACCGTGACTCTTAAATGGCTTTTGCTCTGAGCCAATCAGAAAGCAAGAAAACAGACACCATCCAATCACAGTGCTTGAATATAGAAGCCATTTAAGAGTCAAGGTACCGTACGTTTCCCACTAATACGAAAAATGCTCTATAGTCTCGACTACCACTGCACGATTCATACTTCATCACTTGATCATTTCTTAAGTCAAGTTTTCAAGATGGCTAGAGTAACTGTTTATTAACAGAACAACGCATACTAAGTTGCATGTTGTCAAGAAGATCCAAGAACGGTATCGAAGATCAAAGGTTACATTAGAAACTCAATGGTGTTCTGTTTATCATTTACCTTATCATCCAACAGGGCGGAATGATCACGTGACCCAGCCCCGTCGCCAGCGGGTTTCGTTTTTCGTCATTCTTGTCATAAACTCACGAAAACAGGGGGGTTTGAGTGTGTGCCGTGTGACCTGTGAGCCTTCCAAATGACCGAGCTGAACAGTACGTCGCATCTGCTGAATATTTCGTGTTTTTTTTTTTTTTTGCTTTTTTGTTTTTTGTCTCCAGCGTGTCCCAGTGGTACGTACAAAAGTACGGTCAATAACACAAGTTGTACCACGTGTCCACTCAACAGTAAACAGGAAAATGGCAGGACAATGTGTAAATGTAAGCCCGGCTTTTATAGATCAGAAAAAGAAGCCATTCTTGACAACTGTACTGGTGAGTATTTGGTTAACTTTGGTGTGGTGCCTAGTAGGGGACCTCGTGCCCTATCGTACTGCACCTGTCCTTCAGGCAAATAATTAAATAAATAATAAATATTTAAAATAAATGAATAAAATTCTCTATAATATAATCCCCAGTCGGGGGGAGGGGTGGATTAATTTTAAAGAAACCTGAAACAATTACAAGGCTAATATAAGCCAGGGCATGGCTAACTCACAGATCGAATTCAGGAAATTAGCATGTTGATTTTTGTGAAGGAAGGAAACCCGGAGAAAAACCCTCGAAGCAAGAGAGAGAACCAGCAAACAATTCTACTCACATGAGTCCTGAGCTCGTGATTGTCTGTGTAAAATAAATATCCCTGCCCTCTTCTCAAAAAAAAAAATTGCGGCAAAATCATTTCAAGAAAAAAACACAGGCAACCCAAACTCAGTGCCTTTACTACTGCAGGTTATTTACAGTTAACGTTCAGATCGCACTGAAGCTCGGAATGAGTGAAGACTTTAGTACAAACAACAGATCGGTTAAAGCAAACTTTTTTTTTCGTTTTAAAATTTGTCGAAAAAGGTAAAATTTTAATCAGCCGACATTGAATAATCAGTGCAAGTGATGAGCTTGTTCCTTATAGATTGACCCAAATATTTATCAATTAGACCTCGAGGACGAAAACACTAGACTACGAGTCAATAACCGATGAGCCCGGAGGCAGAATGGGCTATTTGAATCCCAGTCTATGAGGCCGAGAGGTCCTTTTAGTATAAACCTACTAATCGGTCAAATAAATGAATATAAACAATTTTAAAATAGTCAAAATCATTTACGTTCTCAAAAACTGGCACTTTTCGCAAAATGTAAAATAGGCAACCACTGGTTTTGAGCAAACGCGTGCTCTGATTGACTACTCTACTACTAGGCTATCAGCTTTTATACCGTAAGTAGAGAGCTCAACGAAATGGCCGAACTCAATCTTGTCGTACATGGCTTATAGCCAACTCAGCGCTATACGCGCCTCGTTGGCTATCAGCTTATGTACGACTTGATCTCGTGTTAATTAGTCCTCAAACAGAATGCAGGATTGGTGATAGACCATTAGGGTTTTACCAAATCGAATTATACATAGCCGTATTAATGTCATTGAGAAATGTTATAAGCCAATTCACCCTTCTTAAGTAAAATGATCGTGGATGCAAGGTTCTAACCTTATAGGTTATTAGTAATTAGTCTAATCAGCCACTCCTCTCCCAATTCGCCCCTTCTCCAATCCAAAATTCGCTCCGTGGCCCCTGTTTATAAACTATGCCTGATCTATCTTATTTCAAGTAAACATTCTAAAATAGGTTTGCATATAAAGCTTCTGTTCATAGATTCATGAATTCCATCTCATTAGAGGATTATCCGTCAAATCGGTTCAAAGTTAATCTTCTTTTCAGCCAAGAATGATTTGAAGTGAAAATCTATTCCTTATAACAAAGGCACAAGGCAGCCATGTTGGTGTACATAACAGTAGTTAATGAGAAATCTTTTGTTAGCTGTACACCAACATGGCGGCTGTGACGTCATGTGCAAAACCAATTTAGACTATCACTTGTTTTCAGAACCGCCTTCAGCTCCTCAAGATTTAGTTACCATTTTCTTCAACGCCACCTTTGTGACCATGAAATGGTCCTCACCATCAAGTCTTGGAGGACGATCAGATTTATATTACGAAGTCGACTGCAAGCGATGCAACGATGTAGGATCAGACTGCAAGAAGGAATGCAGCCCTAGGGTCAAGATTTATCTAAAGACGCTCAAGAACACCTCAACCCTCGCTAACGTCAAGCACTTATTCGCTTACAAATATTACAAATTCAAGGTGTTCGCTAAAAATGGAGTCAGTCAAGTGGCCGAAAAGAATAAAAATAAGGCGAAGTTTTCTGAGGTTGTCCTGCGAACAAACGAGACAAGTAAGCCTACAAAAAGCCTTGCTGGATTTCTATTGTCAGTTATCATTATTATTATAAGTGAAAACTGCATTGGATTTTTATATAAACAAACATCTTCTTGGTATCGTAATTTTTTTTCTTTTTGTTTGTTTCATACAGTTCCTGGAGTGCCCGAGATAACAGTTTCAAAACCACTAAGTTCGTCCTCAGTTTTCCTCAGTTGGAATGTTCAGGAAAAAAATGGCGTTATCACGTATTATCAAGTGACATATTATCCCTTAGATCGACCGTCAAATATCAAAGTATTTAACACGACGATGAGTAATGCGACTGTAAATGGTCTAGAGGAAGGCAATGAGTATTACTTCCAGGTAAGCTGTCATTGTCATAAAGGTTGTCCATAGACTCTAGTCGTCATAAATCCAAAAATAGAGTGCACGCCATATATCGGTGAAACAAGTACTACTAACTAGTTAACGCGTAATAGTATTTAGTTATCAACTATTTTGTTATTCGATAACTAAGAATTCTCTGATGCATAAACTACACAAAGAAAGACAAAGATGGCAAGCTACGTTGCTATTGTTATTTGCACTGTTTACACTATCTGCTTCAGTGCTATCCACTAGTTTGTGCATAATAGTGCAATTAGAAAATACATGTTAAGTTTTA
This sequence comes from Entacmaea quadricolor, assembly GCA_024752375.1. NCBI lineage: Eukaryota > Metazoa > Cnidaria > Anthozoa > Actiniaria > Actiniidae > Entacmaea > Entacmaea quadricolor. Next base: position 25,446 of record JANTNT010227376.1, read on the forward strand.
TTTCACGGATATATGACGTGCACTCTAAACTTTCAGTCAATATAAATGTTTTTTTTTCTGCATTCAGTTTTATAAAACATTATACACGCTTCAAAGAGTAAGCTAAAATTAGTGATCAAGTACTTTCATCTCTTCAGCATTGAAATCTGAAGAAATAAGGCGATTTAAAAATTAGAAGGATTCGTATAACAAACACAGCAAAGGAAATACTGGCCTCGATTTCATTATTTTTACGATTTAAACTGCGATTAAACCGCAGTAATTTTAGTAATTACTTTGATTTTAGTAAAAAATTTGATTGTAATTTTACTAAAAACTTTGCACAATTACAATTTAATTTTTGGTGATTTGATTAGTAACATTTTGTTACTAATCAATTATTTCTTAGTTAATTTACTAATGTATGTAAATTAGGTATGTTGAGGTATGACCAGGGTCAATATTACAAATACAATAATGGAAACTAGCGAGTAAACTAGTAAGGACTCCGTCGGTTTGTAATAAAATACAAGTTAAAGGATATTTTTAACAGCGTCAAAAACGTTTTGATCGTTAAGGTTTGCCCTTGAACGGAGTAAAAAGGGAAGGGCAAATGTTTGAAACGTCAGTAAAGTTAAGTAGTCTTTTTTAACCGGTGTTACAATTCTCCTGTCACTCGTTATCAAATGTAAAACATAAAGACTAAAATGCGTGCATGATCCTAGAAAAGCTGTTATCGCTGATATTGTCTATTTATTTGCAAGCATATAAAAATATCTGCTGAAGCTAAGTTTAGTAACAAGATGATGCCTGCTTACCCCATCTGTTATTTACATCATTTAACAATTTCTTCACATGGGCAGAAATTTGCTGCAACATGCCCGACGAGTATGCGCACTTCATGCGTCGCAGGTCAAAAAAACATGGCGGCTTTATAAGAGAATGACTGTGAAATGATATTAAATTCAAGATTACTAGCTTCTGGTAATATGTGGCTTACCTCTACACATCTAGAAACATTCATATTCCCTCCTGACCAACTCTAAGTAGATTGTAAAATTCTCCACTGTAATGAGCGATTCCTCGGCCCGAAGACCGGTAAAATCTCTAAAATTCGTTCCCCATAACTGCCTTCTTAGTCACAGAAAACCTCTGAAGTAGGCCGGGATCGTCTGCTTATTAGTACGTAGGATAAATCGATGGACAACCTGTATACATCGGACCTTAACGTTCGATAGTCAAACATCATTTCTATGTAGTTTTTGTTGCATAATATCAAGAAACCATGCGGTCAAGTCCTTTCAAAACTGATAAAATAAAAGCAAAACTCCATATCTCCGAATTAGTTCAGGCATATTAAAGACAAAATCATCAAAAACTTCTCATAAGCGAGCAAGTTTTTCCTATCACCTTCGTGTGTTAAAACTCCTGTGGCGGCCATTTTGATTTGATTTGGCCGTTAAAGACTGGATATTAGACTATTTCAGATTAAATTGTGGTGTGTGGGTTGCCTGTGGTTTTTATATGTGTGGGCTTCCTGTGGTTTCAAAAGTAGTTAAAAAACAGGATTTTCTCAAAAATTCTCATAGAAAAGCACTTTTTAGCAAATATTGTCTGGTATTCTACTTTTGCTAACAGAATAGGCCCTTTGCAAAGGGCCCATTTAACCCTAAATTGTTCATAAAAAGCTCAACAGCTAAAGGCATTGAGCCCGCGAACTCACACTGCGAACTCACACTGCTGACCTGTACCAAATTTCTGCCCATGATACCATTACACCCGGATGGTTCAGTTGTTGTGCTGGAAGTTGAGTCCCTGCTGGACCAACACTCAAGGTTTTAAAAGAACTGATTAGAAGGTGCTAAACCAAATGTGTCGTAGTGGATAATTTTATCACCGTAGGTTTGATATGGGAAACTGACGTTTCGGACGTTAGTCTTTTGTCGGAGTCAATAAGAGAAAGAGAAGATAGAAGGGTTGATATAGTAGTGTAGAGAGAAAACAAACCTATAAGAAAATAGCAATTCGTAAAACAAAAGAGAACAAAAGGATCGAAAGTAACAATGGTAGTTGAGAAGTGACTAATTAAAGGCGAAGCGTTCGTTCATCCCGTGCGGATAAACTATGCGAAGTGAAAAGAATCAAGCGCATTTCTTTGGTTTTCGTTTTTTGTGATATCTGCAAATGGTTAGATTTTAATTCAAATCTTCTCGGATAAGGACGTTAAACCGTAATCTCGTTAGGCTTGTCTTGAAATGGGATCCAGTGCATGTCCTGGCCAACACCTTCAACGTGTCACGGTTGTAAAGTTAATAAATAATAAACAAACATTAAACATTTTTCGCCCTTGAAAGAAAAACATGAAAAATATAGACTGAATGGATGTAATTGAATATGTAATATAAATATATTTAAATTTGATTTCGAGCCGGAAATTATGCATTGCCGGAAGGATTTATTATTTTTTTTCCTTCGATCTTTCCTTAGGTTCGTGCGGGTACAAAGTATGGTCTTGGACAACCGACAAAAACTGAACAACTTCTTCCACCAGGAAAGATTAATATTATCCGTAAGTAACTGATCTAGACTAACTTGACTTATTACCACGGAGAAGCATTTAATTATTTAATGTGTAAATGTCACTTGGAAATTTACATATTAAATAGTTACAGTTCTTATAGTTTTATTCAATTCATTGAATGGATTTGTCCGCTTAGATTATCGTACAACCGTACGTCCTAAGTGACCAGGCTAAAATTACAATACGATCCAGCTAGACCTCGTTCACCACTGGAGTTCCCCAGTAGCTTAGTGGTTAGAGCGCCTGACTAGAATGCAGAAGGTAGCGGCTTCAATTCCCAGTTTGGAAAACTCGAAGTTTTTCCAAGTCATTTACACATGATGAAGCAAACTTAAAAACTTTAAGCATTTAATAATTTCTCATTCACTTTTTCATTTCATTTGTTGATATTTTCGTCCTATATTCCTGTCTGTGCAAACCTCTAATCTGTATACTTCATAAACAGTTTTGGATCGGAGAACAGCCATTTCATTTTAGAATGTCGTCGTGCAAAACCTCTATAGTATCTTGAATACGAATGGTATATTTTAATGTCTTTTCCTGTTAAGGGCTCTCCATACGTTGCTCGTCAACTTTATGCAAGTTTTGCGATTTCGGGTAAAGCTGTCCACAAGTTACTCAAAGAAGTTAAAAAAAAAGTTGCTGAAAAAATCAAAGGCTGCTCCAAAGCTGCTTAAAAAATCTAAAAGTTGCGAAACGTTGTCAAGCAACTTGTGGTCGACAGACCTAATAAGCGATTGGTTCAGCCCTCAATTCTAATATCTTTGTTCTTTAATTCAACAGCTTTTTCGTGGGAGATCTTAGCAGGCATTGTAGGAGCTGCTGGCGTCTTCCTTATTCTAATCCTCATACTTGTCATCGTTTGTCTGCATAAGAAACGAAGGTGAGTCAGCGGTATTCGCACCTTATGTCATGTGCAAGGGTACCGCAGAAATAAGATATGCTGTGAAAACGAAATTGGTGGCTTTATGATAAAGATCCCCCATAAAAATTTGAAGAGTTTGAACCTCGAAAGCTTTGCTTTAGCCTGAAGGTTAAAGATCTAACCATGGAATTTCTTTCACTTAATCAATCCAACCAATGCATGATTCTCAGGAATCAAAAAAAAACAAACCGTGAAACAAAAACAAAACAAAACAAAACAAAACAACAACAACAACAAAAACGAATACCGATAAAAAGAAATAAATGCGATTCAATTCAAAATTAATTATTTAAGTTTTTTTTTATCTTTTCATCAAGAAAACTAATTTTTTATCATCATATCACAATTCCAATCAATTCTCGAACTTCTGGCGACTTTCGGAAATTACGCGGCTAGTAAAAACAAATGATTTTATCTTGATAAGAACTCAAAAACAATATATCATTCAACGCCTGTTCATTATTCATACCCGTTAATAGACTTTTAATCGTTTTGTTGATAAGTATACAACAGTTATTTCCAGTGAAGTGCGTGGTTTAGGAGAATTATCAGTTATCTCAAGGTGACAGACAGTTTGTCTCAGTAAGCGTCATGTTGTAAGTGTATTTCTTTTTTTATTAACAGGAGGTATATCCGCGCACGTGCCTTTAGCATGGAAAAACTAGGTACGTAGAATCTATTATTGGTTTTCACGTAATGTTACAAGCCGCCATGTTGGTGCACAGCTAACAAAAGATTACAAAAGATTGCTCATTAGCCTCAAATGTTATGTACACCAGTGTGGCTGCCATACCTTTGTTATTTTATTCCCTAAGGAATGGGTGAAAACCAAAGAATATTATACTTTGTTTGAATTTTAAGTTGGAGTAAAACATGGGTCATCCTTCACTGCTGTAAAACACATGCGCGTCGGAATAGACAATAAAATACAAAATGCGTACGTACAAAAGGTACAAATGTACAAAATTTAACTTTCTCTCCTCTCAGAGTAACGCGCAAGAAACTATTTCTTATTACTTTCAACAGTGTTTATTGGGATTATATTCTTTCCAGTCGTGCGTGGTTTACACTGTAGTCATACAGAGAAATATTTTTCGTGGTCGCGTGGTCGGGCAGCCATGTTCGATTTCAGAGACAATTAGCTTTTTTTTCTATAAAAACAAAACAAAACAAAGTACATTTGTAAGGAGAGAGACTTGTCGTTGTTCTAATATCCAGATGGCTTTTTTGATGTTGCTATTAGACAAAACGGCTATGGTCAGCGTCACTTTGACGTGAGGTTTTACACTCTTGAAATATCTAGACGAATTGGTTGATTCGTTAACAAAACTGACTTACAGATATTTGGTTTAGATGGAAATAGCAATATTTCCGAGACAGTGATATAGCAACGTTAGGTTCACGTGAGGTTTTACACTCTTGAAATAACTAGACAAATTGGTTGGTTAACAAAATAAACGTACAGATATTTGGTTTACATGGGAATAGCAATATGTGTGAGATAGTCAGATATCAACCTTAGGTAGCGTGTTTGGCATACGATAGTATAAAAAAGGCTGAGAAAAATACAATTTTTCATTTACCATTTACTTTTCTTAACGGATAAAACTAACCCTAGCTTGATGAACCTATCGACACCTCGTTATACGAACGGTCCACTTAGCCAGCTAATTTAGTTTTAAATTAATTACTTAAATTTAAACCTTTATAAGTGCTAAGACAGCTTCATGATACAAATGGCACTTTGTGAAAGAGGTTCATATATAGTATTAACTGATGCAGGTATTTCTTTAGATATAAACCTAATCATTGACTGTGTTCATTTGTTCAGGTGATGGTTTCATTCCTGTCGATGGACACAAACTGTACATCGATCCCAGTAACTATGGCAACCCCATGGAGGCGCTTATGAGTGTAACTGAAGAAATCGACCGTAAATGTATAAAACTCGAAAAACTTATCGGTGGAGGTAGGTGAAAAGTTGCAGGGGGGCGTATGAAATGAAGAAAATAATCAAATATAGAAATAAAAATTCGGGCATATCAATCATCATTCTATTAAACGCGCGCTGTCATTGGCTTATTCACTCTCAAAATCTATGATAATTTTGAAAAATAAAAACTTGTTTTACATGTTTTGCTATATCATAAAAGCAAAGCCCGGAGGCGCTTGATTTTCAAGTTTCCTTTTGCTCTCCCAACACCGGTACCACGCGTGATCTATTTCGCCAGTAAACCACAGAAATCCGTCTTCTTTTGCTTAAATACGCCCACCCAGTCCTCCTTTCCGAACTCCATGGGACAACGGGTTAGGCGCTCGTCCCGCATAGCTCTGTAGGATTGAATTTAATAAGCACTAAGCACACAAGAAAAATCTCTGAAATCTCTGTTAGTACTGCTTAGCCTGCAGTGAAAAATTCATTTGTTTATAGATCATTTAAGTGAGACTAACGAGTCAATGGAATGCAAATTTGACCCCTTCGACGTGGATTTGATGATAGCCGTGCCAACAGCTATTCAGTGTGTGATGAACTGGTTAATAGTATTCCTTTGGGGGACTGTAGCCTTCCCCAACGTAAAAAACCTAAATTGACTTTAAAAATATTATAGTAGCTACAAACATCGTGCCCACCCACTCAAACCCCTCCCCATTATTCGCTCCGCCCTCTGTTTAAACTTGATACAATATTTTAATGCAAAGTTTCTATTGTTTTTTCTAGGCGAATTTGCAGAAGTTTACAGAGGGACTCTTAACTGTGATTGTAGTACTGAGACCGTTGCTGTTAAAATTTTAAAGGTAATATTTCGTTAATTAGTAAGTTTAAACAAATGAATTCAATAAAAAAAGCCATATTTTTACAGTGCTTTTTCCTTTTGAATAGTCTTTTTTCACAATGCTGCGTGCGAATTCAACTTGACGGGCAACAAAGTCAGAAGAGGCGTTTGATGATGAAAAATCTGTGAAGCACTTTTTGAAAGACTCAAGAAGAAAACCTACAATATAATTTTTTTCTCTTTTTTAAATTCATTTGTTTGACATTATCTCTCAAATTGTACTTTATCGAAATTGTGTGATATCGTAGCCCGTCAAGATGGATGCGCATGAAACCTTGAGAAAAGGTTCTGAAAAGAAATTGTGGAATGCAAACATTTTTCAAGAAAGACGGAGATTCAGACTCACGTCACGCTATCTAGTTCATTGACTGTCAAACCTTTTGCAATGACTGAAAAGTTAAAATACCTTTTTTTGCTTAACTTTTAAGAAATGGGCTTAACTTTTGCACTTTTGACAATTTTCATTTTAACACAGGGTTATATCTCGTGGTTTTTCTTTTTAGCCAAAGTCGTCTCAAAAGAATCGTGAGGATTTCATACTGGAGGCTTCTATCATGGGTCAATTTAAACATCCTAACGTGATTGCTCTAAAGGGTGTAGTTACACGCAGCCCTGACACACCCATGATGATTGTAACAGAGTTCATGGCTAATGGATCACTGGACCATTTCTTGAAGGTAAGCACGGAAAGGCTTACAGAAAACTAGTTAAACCTTTACGATCTTATTCTCTGCATCAGAGCACGGGCTGTAGGCCAACGGAGATTTGTATATATGAGTAAAAAGTTCGCTTCCAGGGCGAGCCAAAATACAGCCAGACTACAAACAAAACTGTAACAAGAGATTCATTCTCAAAATGATTTCCTTTCTTGCTAAAATAACAGTTCATAGTGCGGACACTCTTACCGGAACCACCAAGACAAAGTTAACCAATCGTGGTGTAGAATGAAAACAATGCATTCCAACTTTATCCAATCCTAGCCAACCAGGAGCAAGTAAAAAGTCAAGATCTGCATTACGTCTGACAACTTTGACGTTGTCAAGAGACTGTGTGAGTGAAAGATTCTGATTGGCTAAGGACAAGGTTCTTCTGATTATGATTGGCTCAAGTTTTCACTCTACATCTTGATTGGTTATTTTGTGTGAATGGTCCCAGTAAGAGTGTTCTTACTGTAAAATATTTTGTTTGCTTTGCGTGACTCTTTACGTGACTTAATGACGTAAGTAACCGGATAAAACAAGGATGGCACAGTTGCGAGGGGTCTTGAGTTCGATCCCTAGTGACCTCACGTCTTTTTTTCTACTTCTTTCCTTTCCGTGTAGCTTCAGTTAGCTTTAAGTGCTCGTAAAACGAAGCACTGATGTAGAGAGAGGCAAGGGGGTGAAAATGAGCGCACCGTCGGCCTCAAATTTATCAGTCTATGACCTTTACCTTACCTTTTTAAAATCTTTTTTTAACTGTACAAAAGTAACTACAGCACAAATATGGGCAAATGTTGTGCTCTTTATTTAGAATCTATTGTGTTCAGTTGGGCAATAAAGTACCTTATTTGATATTTGACTACAGTCTGCCTTGTAAGTGAATCATTAACACTTCAACCAAGGTGCAAACTTGTAGACATACTCGTTCTCCCTGCAACTTAACGAAGGGCTAATGTCCGAAACGTCATTTTAATTATTCCCACCAGTCGGTGCTACATTATGAAGGTTGATTTTATTAAGTTTTCCCACTTCATTCTATTCTATTGCAATTCATTATTATTCGTTTTGCATATCATTTATTTTTGGTTTATGATAACAGAACCATGATGGTCAACTCACAATACTACAGTTACTTGGCATAGCACGAGGAGTAGCATCTGGAATGGCGTATCTATCTGGAATGAGTTTCATACACAGGGTGAGTGTATTGCTTATAAGACGGTAGTTTTATCTAGTTAATTAAACTTGAAGTAAATTACAAAAGAAAACTAGTGATTAATCTAGTTTGAGCTGCGTCGGTGTATAATACATAGAAAGGATGGATGAGTTGTAGGTAATTTGAAACACCGTGAATAAAAAACGAGTTTACTTAACTGACGTTTCGGACGTTAGTCCTTCGTCGGAGTAAAAGAGCTGATTAAGATGACTGATATACGGCCCGGAAGTTTGGCTTAATTAATTAATTAATAAATAAATAAGTGGATGGATGGATGGGTGGCCTTGGATGGATAAATGAATAAATGAATAAATGTAGAAGAAATTCTACACTTTTTTGGATAAAGTCCTGTCTCCAATCCCTTCCTTAACCTATATCATGGGGGACACTAAAGAACCTGTTGAATTTTCGTATAAGACTGAGTAAGGAATTGTTTACCAGTTTTGACGATCTATCCCATTTTCGGGACATATTGTACTAACGTACTAATTCTTCACTCATGATTGTAAGCTGCGTGGCTTCCAGTGTCACCGCAATTATATACAGCCCGTAAAGTCCTTCACTTATGATAATAGTGTGAAGCGCATTGAGACGTTGAAATGCGTCGTTCAAGAACCCTTGAAACAAAGCAACACTGACCACGTACGGCCTCAGGAACTTACTTCTCCCTTAGGACTAATTTTGCTTCTCCCTTAGGACTAATATTCTTTGTTCTTTAAAAAGGATTTAGCAGCTCGTAATATCTTGGTAGCAGACAACATGGCGAGTAAAGTTGCTGACTTTGGATTGTCACGTGAGCTTGACGATTCTGAGGACAATCCCAACTCTGAGTACCAGACACAGGTAACTTGTTCTTATTTCAGGAACTTACTCTGGCTCACTTTTCAAATTCATTGCTTTTAATTACAATTTGTTAGTTTGTTTATCTTGTTATCCTTGATTATTTGGTCGTTATCAATATAGGGTGGCAAGATTCCCGTTCGATGGACAGCACCAGAAGCAATTCGGTATCGCAAGTTTTCTTCAGCGAGTGATGTTTGGAGCTTTGGAATCCTTTTGTGGGAAATTACAGCGTTTGGGGAACGACCTTACTGGGACTGGGACAATTATCAGGTAACGATCAAAATAAAACTTCTTATAATTCGTTTAATTTGACTTTATATAAAATGGCAAATCCTCCATATCCAAGATAGCGTACCGTGGTACGGTAAGAAGGTGGGAGGACCACAAGGCGTAGGACTTTGCACTCTCAGAAATAGGCCCTTTGAAGCTAACAGTCACGTGCTGATATTTCACTTCAATAACCAATGAATTCGGCTCTTGATCCCATGAGAGAGGTTCTGCTGGACAGCAAACAAACTTCAATCCTACGCTGTATTTTAGGATTGGCGATCGTTTAAAGATCTGATCTAAAACATGCAGTATCGTTTTTAAACAACTGAAGAAAGTCACGCGATTGCTAGCTGCAAAGAACCTATTAGTTATTGTGACTTGGTTTACTAGTCTGGCTTAAGAGTTTGGTTCACGATTCAAGATTTTCCTCTTGTTTTCTGAAGGTGATGGACAGAGTCGAGTCAGGATATCGTTTGCCTGCACCAATGGTAAGTTAAGCCATGTTCTAAATCTTGAGAAGAACAATCTCAGTGCACGTGGGCATGCACTTGGCGATCCTGTTAGTCTGCGCAGCGACGACTAGGGTAGAAAAGGGGTGGGAAGAGTGAAAGCGAAACATAAATCTGTTGAGCCAAGTACGCATAGACTAGCAGGCGTTTTACCAGTAAACCTTTTTAAATCTGTCATATATCATAATGCTGTGTCTAATATCTTTGTATAAACCTGTTTCTTGTCGTGCTCCCACTAAATATAACGTGAAATTCACAGACGGATAAAGACTTTAAACCGTAGGCCCTGTCTCCCATCCCTTAACCTACATAGTGGACATTAAAGAACCTGTTGAATTGCTCGTATAAGGGTAGGGTATTGTCTCCCGGTTCAACAGCCTATTCCAAGTGGAGGCATAACGTACTAAACCTACTCAGTAATTATCTTCCCATGATTGTAAGCTGCGCGGCTGCCGATGGCGTCTGACTATCAGCACGTAAGGTCCTCCATCGATGATAATGACTGTTAAATCACATTGAGACGTATGTGAAATGCGCTTTATAGGCACCCCGTTTATTTATTTTGTTTATATCTTATTGAGATCCCTGTGTCTTTGTGCACTTACCACAGCTGACTCAATCCCCAAGAACAGAACAAAATTTTCCTTTAAATTTAAGACAATAACCGATGTAATTCATATATATTTGTTGTTTTTAGAATTATCTATCATTATCACTCACCCTATTTATGATGTTCGTTTCTTTATGTTTTAGAATTGTCCAAGAGCGATTCACAATTTAATGCTGGATTGCTGGGATAAAGAAAAGAACTTGAGGCCAAAGTTTCCAGATATTGTCCAGCGATTAGATGAAATGATTCGATCACCCGAGAAATTGAATCATGAACCGAACTCAATGCACTCTGTCAAGTAAGGCAAATATATTCATCAAGTTTCATCAAACTCGCTTTAAGAGCCTGTAGTAAAACTGATCAGCACAAATCCCAAAAAAATCTACAAATGATTAGTAAGAGCTCAGATATTAAGGAAGTGACCGCCAGAGTTTCTTTACGTCCTAAATGGTTCTTTCACGTCCTTTCGATATTGGTTAGTTGGGTGAAGTTTTGAGAGACGAGACCGGTATTTCAAGTGATTATCCGAGCCACTTGAAATTCTAATCATTTGCAGATATTTTTACAAAGGCAGCACTTTCTCCTCAGTTATTTTAAGACCCTGAGTATTGGTCCGACCAGGACTCGAACCACGACCTCCCGCACAACAGACCGGCGCCCCAACCAACTGAGCTATCCACGGTTTATTTACTTGAAGACTAAATTAACTGTCATGTGATCAGTGAATAACTAAATCTTTTTCTCCTCGGACATAGACTAAATTTTGAAAAATGAACTAGTGCACAAAGCATTTGTTGTCTAAAGTAAAATTAATATTTAGAGAAAATATGTAAATATTGTCACGTGACAGTATTAATGCAAATATTAGTATTTGCAGGCGAGGAGGGATGCAGAGCTAGAGCAATCCTTTCCTTCCCCCGGCAACTTTGCTTTTTCAATAGGCCACGTTCGAAATCTTAAAGTTCTGGTTTGAATGTGAGGCTTCCATCGCATGGTACATCATGTAGACACAAAAATACGACTACCAAGTACCACTAGTGTCACGAATAAACTGAATATACCATCCATAACGTTCCTACCTAAAGGCATTTTTTCCCCTCATTATTTTGATTAGAAAAATAGCGAGTTTCGAACCCAACAGCATTATTCAAAAATTTCCAAAATTATATTCTCTTACTCTCTTCCTTTTAGGTGGTATTTTGATTGTTTTATTTCCGGAAGCCTCGGTATCAGGCTAGGATGTTGATATATCGAGCGTGGCCTATTGTTTGACTGCTAGAAAGGCTTGTGCATCTACAACTGCATCCCACTCCTGGGGAAAATATCTTGCCGCTCTACCGCTGCACACCCCTCCTCACTAAAATCCTGAATCCACCGCTGTTTACTGATTCTATCTCTCTTAACGATTTATATGCGTGTAGCAGCTGGTAGTCAACGAGATGGGTCTTTGGTCCTAACTGACATGTCATATTATTTTCCAGTGCTAATACATACACGAACTTCGACGAGGTAACGTCAGTCAAGGAATGGCTATGCAGCATCAACATGGCTCGATATGCAGAACATTTTGCTAATGCTGGTTATATGGATCTAGCTCATATCAAATACCTTGATGAAGAAGACCTGGCGAGAATTGGAATAAAGTTGATTGGACACCGTAACAAGATCAATAAGAGCATTAAAGCAATGAATAAGCATTTTGAAAGTATGGAGTCTCGTCCGGAAATACAAACTCTTATCTAAGATAAAATGATTGAATGAAAGCAGACTTTGGATCATGGAAAGTTATAATATTTGTACTTGTTTGACCATGATGTGATCATCAGTATTGGTTGACAGGTAACGAAATCAACTGCATGATAACAAAAATTTAATATTGGGCGAAAAATGTGGCGAAAAAAGTCGACTAAAATGATGCATGCACTTCTTCGTGACAGTATCTGTTGGCCAAGCTAAGGAAGGTGCTATAACAGAGAAATTTAAGACCCAGTAGTAAATAAAAAGAGCAGCTGTTCATAAAGATAGCCTGATGATAGCCATCATGGCGTACCCTTTATTTCATTGTTGACTGCTGGACATGGAGCGATGTATTTATTGGAGTGTCTTGTGCTAACATTAAATGATAATGGTGTCCAAACCTTTAAAAGGATAATCGTGGTCACTGTCATCAGTTCATATCTTACCCCAGCCTCTTCTCGGTCTTACTCCGGCGTTTGTGACTGATTACGATGAGGGACTGGGACGTGTTTGACTGCTTTTTTGTTAACTGTACACCAACATGGCGGCTTTGACGTCACATGGAATAAAAAGGATTAGTGAAAAATCCGTTCCAGAACACTCAAATTCTAAACTTCACCATTATATTTTTGCTTCTTCGGACATAAAAAAAAAAAAAAATTCAGTACTTTACTAAAAGTAAGAAATAGTTCTGCCGCTAAAGTTTTGTTTTTGTTATTGTTATTGTTATTATTCTTGTTTACGTTATTCTCTGAAAATCAAGGGAAGTACTTTGAAGTAGTTCAAGAGTCTCCAGCTTTTATGATTTCATAGACCTGCACGTTAGACTAAGTATATTTAAGAAAAGAAATCTGCAAAAATTCTGCTGGAGAAATATCGAAAGAACGACCTGAAAATGGAATTGAGTTAAGCAGCAGTCAAAATGAAACATCAATACCAACCCAGGGGTGGGTCTAGACTAGTTCCACTAGTGCCGTGGTTGGCTTGGATCGGGGATGGCACTAGTAAAAAAAAAACGTTAAGTCTACCCCTGCAACCTTCCATCCCAGAGATCAATCATGTTTTGCTTCAGGTATATAAGATGAGGTGTATTTGATTTAGCTCATAAGACTGAGAACCTGTATTTTAAATCAGAGAGTTTGTATCTTTTATCCATTATATTGAGAATGAAATATTTTTGCAAAATCTTTCTTCAAAATCAAATTCTATGTACAGCAAAGTTGGGTGAGGCGAGGGAGGTGTTGATGGCTTACTAAATTGACTGCTACATTGTGTTTACTAGATTTTTTATGGAAACAATTAAATTAAAGCTGATAACGAAAGACTGCCATGTGATACTTCAAATTAGACACATCTCAGTATCAGCCGAGTTTGTTGTTAACTCAACAAAGACCAATAAAACAATAGGAATACTTAAGTTAGGAGCAGTCTTTCTCCCTTAAGCTGATAAGAGTCACTTATTTTAATATGGGAAGATTTCCTTCAGCTAGAAACTCTTGGTCTTTTTCAGTTACAGCAGCTCTGTTGTGTTCTTCAAGCTATATATAGGACCAACATTTCTATAGGACCATAGGACAATAGGTCCCGTTAGCATATTCTCTTTTGACCATTCTCTTTTCTTTTCCTCTTGCCTTTTTTCTCATTTTCTTTTTCTTTTCCCTTTTTTGTTTCCTTTTTTCTTCTTCTTTCTCTCTTTGATTGTAAACACTTTATTGTCTGTCTATATTTGGTCAATAAATTTATTAAAATATATAATTTGATGTCACAATGAAAGTTCAAATTCGCCTTTTCCATATCGAGCAGGGTACTGGGTTCGAGCTAGGACCGCAAAGCATGCATGGATTGTTTGGAAGGA
>JANTNT010227377.1:0-26094 GCA_024752375.1 Entacmaea quadricolor
CTGTGATTGGATGAAGAAACAAAGGAATAATGGAGCAAGAAAATAGAATCAGCCATGTATAACAAGGACAATATTTTGTCATGTCTTTGTTTTGCATGCTTCGTTTTGTCTGGCTCTAGCTATTATTCTTTTGTTTCTTCATCCAATCACAGGTTTTGTTCAGACGATATGGGCGACCCATTTCGCCCATCCCTGACGTGACGTGTATGGTTATAGATCATTCGACAGAAGCGGATTTAGGGGGGAGGTGCAGGGGTGGGGTGCATATGCATCTTGGACGACTTTGTGCCCAATCTCGTACCAAGAGCCCGCGTAACTTTTGGTCTGCGGCAAAGAACGAGGGCTCTGGCATAATCCAAACAAGATCGAGATTGGATTGGCGAGGATTAGCTTGAATGATAAATACGCATGCGCACTAAAACCGGATCCGCAAAAAGTCTGTTGTTCCGGTTTGGATTATACAGAGCCCTCGTTCTTCGCCGCAGGCAGAAAGTTGCGCGGGCTCTGGGTACGAGATTGCCTTGTGCCCTTATTTTCTGATTGATATCCAGTGGGACAAGTATTTTTTCTGTGCGAGATAGAATGGCTTGCCGTTCTAAAGGCTGGTTCACACTGCGACATAAGCATAAGCATAAGCGTACGAATTTCTAGTGTGAACCGGGAAAAAATTAGAAAACATAAGCATAAGCATAAGGAAAATGGAAAATTTTCCATTTTCTTATGCTTATGCTTATGCTTATGTCACAGTGTGAACCAGCCTCAACGCTGCACTCCCTTCCGACTGAAGAAAATCTCTCATTATGTAGCACTTGCTCCTGAAGAAAATCCTCTTCTTTTTCCCATTTTCATTTCGCGACTCTATTTATAGTTTAAAGACACTTCCACACTTGATGGGTTTGAGAGACCAACACCGCTATGAAAATGAAAAACATCTTACATAAAAATTATGTTCAATTTTAACAATAGTCTCGACCATGCAATGTTTTTTTTACCCTACCCTGGCAATAATTATTAGCCATTTCAAATTAAATAAAAGTGCGTCAAAACCGTGGGAGAATACATGTATATACATTGCGCAAACCTTAAACTTACATCATAGTCTTATATTTTTATTCAAAAGAGGATTTATCTTGGTACGTGAGGAAGCGGCCTAACTCTGACGAAAGCAAGACGTCGCAACTCTTCTATTTATGTCAGAAATAATTCTGTAGTTTTTCAGTTGAATTGCTGCAGATGTTATGAAAACTTGACAAGCCAATACTCAAAACTTTGGTAAGTAAAAACTACACATCATGCAGTCATTCGTTGGACATAGTTTCTTTGAAGATCTGGACTGAACGGTTGTACTGATGTTGACCGCCCTAGGAAGAACTTAAAAAATAACCTGTAGTATCTAAAATCAATTTATAAATTAAAAAAGCTTGCCTACCGAATCAAAAACCGTTTTAGGGACGTTCCTACTCAAATATATCGACTGAATGCCATTGACTTTCAGTTTGCCTTTCGTTCATCAGTGTTGTAAGGAGACTATAAAGATAAAGTAAAAAGGTGTAGTTAGTGAGAATTATATTCTTAGCTCAAGGGGATTAACTCAACAAACTTGTTGTCCCTTTCAAGAATACGACATTTTAATCGCTAATTTTTGACACTCTAATAGCAATGCTTCTACGTTGCAAACTCCTCAATTATTATTGTCTTTTTTCGGCAAACTTTACTATTGTTTTATCCAAAGTTAGCAACTTTACTTAAACTTAATTGTATGTCGAATTAGTATACTTTCATTTATTAGGCATCAGAACAGATCAGAATTGATTTAATTTCTTAATTTTATCGAAACTGTCTTGTTTAATTATATAGATGATATAGATTAATTTTGGCGCGCTTTTTGTGTTGGCTCGCACGCGCGTCGTGCGTAGGTGGTAGAAACTACGTCATGTCATACCGACAAACTGATAATGAGAAAAGGAATATACTGGATAGGAAAAAAACTGATGAAGACGCTTTCCATTCAAACATAACGCGAGTAAAACACAGAAAGATTTTTGTACTGATTCTGTGAGCGGTCACCATTTGTTAAGGTCCCGAACTCGCCCCTTTTACAAATAGGCCACTGATTTGCACTAAGAGGTCACCTGACTTTATCTCCCTTAAACCAAGCAACGTTGTCAAATAAGCTGGTTACAAAAATGAAAGAAAAAAAAAGCACCTCAATATTAGTAAGAAGGCGAATTTTCAGCTCATAATGTTTAACACATGAACGGATGACAGAAATTTAATTAAACTCGAAAGATTTTATAAGCATTTGTATTGGAAAATGCAATGGACGGCAAGAATTTCCCAACAAACGGCAAACATAAAATAATTTCTATCATGTCAAACATTAGGAACTGAATCTCGACCTTTTACACTTATCGGGGTGCTCTCTTTACTTCTGGAGTTTATTTTGACACTGCTGTTTGGTTTAAGGGAGGTAGGGTCATATGACCTCTTGGTGCAAAGTCAGGCATGGGGCATACGATCGAGAACACCTGGTCATTGCCCAAGGGTGCTAGACTATGTTAATACAGGTTTAAATGAAAAAATCTCTGATGAGTTTAAAAGTATTAAAACATGTGAAAATGACTTGAAACCGTTATCTTACATACATTTATCAATACAAACATATTGGTCAATTTCTTTTATTTACGTTTTTGGATTAGCAAAGGATCGTGGATACATGTGGTCTGCCATCTTTTTCCGCGTTATCGTTATTCAAACGAACGGTATGAGGTCCAGGGTCTTGGGTTAGAGTTGCCCATGAGAGAAGCGACAGCCTTTCTGATAATGATTAAGGCTTCGGCATTTTTGGAATTTTATTCATTTTTTGCAACACCAAAGGTTTTAAAATTACACAACTACTGTTGACAATTGTCACATGATTTTCTCGATGCTCTCTTCAAGTTACAAAGGGGATCCAAGATTTTATCCAGGGAGTTGCAATTGTAAAATTAAAATTTAATTGATTGGAGTTGGATTTCTTTGGGCACGTAAAAAGTCCTGAGAACACATTTATTACCGTTCTTTAGGTGGTGTATACCCCTTTCCACGTTACCGTGATTCAAACAAGCGGTGAGGTACAAGAATAAAGCAGCCCACGAGACAAGTGATTACCTTTCTGGTAATGATTAAAGCCTTTATTCAGCATTTTTGGAATTTTATCCTTTTTTATAACCCCGGCCCAAAGAAGGTTTTAAAGCAACAGACACAGACCCGCAACCCGCTAAGTAGATCTGTGGGTTGCATATTGCCACATGATTTCCTCGATGCTTTTTTAAAGTCAAGTCAGTTGCAGGGCGGAGAAGAAAATTTTCCCAGGGGAGCATTTGCAAACTTTGCCGCATTTGTTAAATTAATCGACTGGAGTTCGATTTCTTGGGGCACATAAAATGTCGTGAGAGCACATTTATTACCGTTCTTTAGGGCGCTGTGTAGATTTTTCACAAAACACACAAACCTGTTCCATACAAACAAGTGTTGAAAAACACTGTTTGCATATACCAGGCACCATCTGGGCCCATCTGGGTAGCAGGCTGACACGCATGCGTGTGACGTCTTGGGCCCAGATGGTGCCTGGTTTATGTAGTCAGTGTTTATCCACACAAACACCTCGGCTCGCAACTTTCATACCTTTTACATACTGTCATCAAATCGTTTCATGACGATTCTCTATTTTCTTCAGCTTGATTATAATTTCGTTGATGACATAATACTTCCTAGAGAACAGTGCCAAAAATAAGTTGACAGGTCACTTAATAACAAACCCACATAATTCATCGCTCCAGAACAACCAATTATTTCGTCGAGAACGTTTCCGGCTAAACCTCAAGGATCCAGCTAAGAGTTGATCACATAATAACTCACTGAGGCGTTCAGCTCCGCAGTTGGTAAGTTACTTTTCCCAATACTATGAAAGAGTTTACAGCTTATTTTTCCAACATATACATATTTATGCCTTTCATATTTATACTTATTGTGTTGTATCTTTAAATTCCTTTTTTTTCTTGATCAATTATTGTCGACTCGTGGCAATGGTGAGTGGCTATTGACGTTGTAACAGCCACTTCCTGTTGAAGTCTGATCCAGAAATCAAAATACTCCGAGCTATCAGACGTGAACTGCTAGCGCAATTAATTTTAAAGGTTTTTAAACTTCAAAAACTTGGTTTAAATGAATCAACAATATTCACGGGTCATTTGGGAAAGTTCAGCTACTCAAAAAGCTCCAAAACCAAAAGCGAATCCTGGAAACGTTTGTAAATTTGTTGGCAGCTTTCGTAGAAATTCGCGGCTATAAATATTTTAATCGGCGCATTGTTTAGTGTATCGAGCAGACATCAACAAAATTAATCAAGTCTTGCATTTTAAAAGAGTCATAAGACAGGTTAAAGTTAGTTTTAAAGTTAGTTTTAAGATACAATTCTCGTTGTTATGTAATAAACGTATAAATGCCACCGCGCGAGCCCTGATTGAGAAAGACCTTCCATATGCGCGAGCATAGTTAATAACTATGGCGCGAGCTGATATGTAGGCAATCACTTCATTTCCACACAAACAACTGAAGACTCTGTAAAAATGCATTTTGTAGTTTTCGGCTCTGTGAATTTAAGCTAACGGAGTTAAATTTTCAAGATATTCTTTAAAATTTTCTTATGTGTACGGCCATTCTTGGAATTATGACCTTCTATGATCTCTCAGTCAAGTTTAATAGTTCTCTTGCTCTCACGGCCCATCTTTAATTAGAACTCAGTAAATTTAGACAAAAATTAAGACTCATTGGCAAAAAACAAGAAGCGAAGGAAATTGTTTAGCAAGAACAAGAGTATTTATTAAGACTCGTTGTTTCTATTGCCCCAAACGCGAAGAGCATTTGCTTCGGTTTTTGCTGAAGTGATGATAGTTTATGCTAGGTCAGCAAGCTAAGATTATTTGTTTATCAATAAAATATCCTTCACATGCATCGCGCAGATCACCAACTCGCCAACTTATTTTATATACACATTTCAGAAGATCTACTCTTAATCTACCGTCCGTGAACAAGACACGTAGCTTTGGTTCAGCGATCTTTACTGTAATTTTCCGCTTTGTCATCGTGTTGATTTTACATGTAAATGTTTGTTGCATGACAATGTTGTCGTTGTTTGCAGTTCAAAAATGCCTGCTATTAGGGGCGCTCAAATAATATCAAAAATTGATAGTATTTATGCAAGTTTCTTATGCAGTACTCAATCAACTCGGTTAACTTCAGTACACCACAGCTTACAGTTAACTTAAATCTCCCTGTACAAACGCTGAAATAAATTCCCGGGTGATAGCTGAAAGTTTGCGTACAACCTCCTCTCCACTAAAGACTTCGAGAAACGTTTTCGTGCGAGCGAAGCGAGCAAATTTTTCAGGGAGACTTTTTTTGGGACAACCTTTTCTGCAAGCGAAGCAAGGCTTGTTTTGTTCTTGAAAGGCGAGAGTTTCTTTTATTGAACTGCGAGCGCAAAATTTTGAGTAAATAGCATATACATTTGCAAAAATTTGAAGTCTAAAAGGAAAATTAGATGCACCGCCTTCTTTCCATTAAATAATTTAGACATTGACCTCTTCTTTTGGTGTATTACTTTACACTCTGCCACCCCTCCCGTTTTAGAATCCCCTCCCGACAATTATCACTGCAAGTTACAATCTAACAAGTCTGTCACGTGTAAGAAAACGCCCTTGTCCAAGGCGGTTAGTCATGAGCAAGCGCCCTGGTCATGTGTGCCAGGCGGTTGATGTTTAGGAATGACAAACTCCTCAAATAGAGTTTTCCGAAGTTCGGAACACCTAATTGGGAGAACGATGACACGTTTTGAATACAAGGAATCGAAGTAAAAATAAAATTACCTTGAAAAATGTCAAGAATGATCAAGGTTTTTAACTCGAAGAGGGGAAGAATGTCACTTTTGTCGCTGTTTTGTTTAGAATTCGGACCCTATTTGTTTACTTACCCCTGAGGGTAGTGTCGGGCGGCAATCACGTGCAACCCACACAAATTAAGTCCTGTGAAAAAGGAACCGAGGTCGCAATTTCAATATAACAGGATTCAGGTATTTAGACGCTAGAGTCATGCTATGCAAAAAGCTTCAAATGTAATTACTCCAAGCGACTTATAGGCCATTGTTTTGCACGAAACGTTTCAAACTGTATCAATTTATTTGATCATCCTTTATTTGGTTTCAAGGTCCAAATTAACAATAATAATGCAACGTGCAACAGAATCCTTTATTTTATTTTACAACACAAAGAGTTTTGAAAGTAAAGTCAGGAGAAAAGGACAATGTAAGATTTCTGGAACTCATATCAATCAATGCATTATAAATAGCTGATTCAGTCAAAAACGCTTATTAGGCTGCGTTCATTAAGTATGGCAGGGGGGAGCAGATGATATTTTTAGATACATATAATATTTTAAGATCCTTACCTTGCAGTATTATTAAAAAAATTTAACATGTCCCCTTGGATAGGCTCAATACCTTAGTCTAAACTTTTTCCCTCCCCCCTCATTTTCTGGTGAAATTTTAAGATCCATCCATTCCACTTATAAATAATTTTAAAATCCCCCTGAATATCACTTGTCCCTTCACAGGAGCGGATCCAGGGGTGGTGAAAGGAGTGAGTAATCACCCCCCCACTTTTGTAGAAAACCCCTTAAAAGCCACTCAAAAATTAATTTAGCCCCCCTTTTTAGTAGAGTCTTAAACGAAAGTCACCCCCCTTAAATTCTGGATCCGCCCCTGCCTTAGCCATACATAATGGCTGCACCCTTAGTTTCATCAGAGTTATATAGTATATCTAGCCTGACTGTGGCTAAAAACTAGATATTCGAATAAAAGATTATATGGCAATGTTAAAATTACCGAACAAAAATGAAAATATTGGACATTTGGATCGATTTATTGGACTCTGAAACAGAAATTACAATACTGAAAAGTGGTCTATTGGACTCTTGGACTGAATTGAAGACCTATTGGAATGAAACTTTTAACTGAGTTATATTTATATCAATTTAGCTTTTAAAACCTTACAGGCAAAGAAAGAAATACTTCTCAGGGGAATGATAGGTTAGAGGTTTAGGTTTTATGTATGAAGATTGAAATGTAGCAAAAAAAGTTAAAAATCCGGTAATCCGTAGTTCACAAGAAGAAAACACTCAAACAATTACTCTCCCGTGCCTGAATACATTTAAAGAAATGTTAGAATAAGAAGGAATATTACCGAAAGTGAACTATATAACTTTATTATAACTTTTATTAACAAACCATTATGGCAGTATGAACTGAATTACATTGGCAGAATTAAATGACAACTAAAGGAGTGTTAATTTTTTACATTTTTAGCGAGCACAGAATCCATTCCAGTATCTCGTTTTTAGTTTCCGTGTAGCGATGGCACGCGAGTTCGTTTCAGATCCGTTTCACGGTCTCAATTTAAAGTCTTTTAGTGAATGACGTCAATAGGGATTTTCATTCATCCATTGCTTTCCTCTTTCGGCTGTCATCCCGTTGAGTGATTTTCAAGAGGTATCAGTTTGGAATAGCAATAAAAAACCCCAATTCTTGCTAATGCAACTTTATGAAACTTCACAAATTCTTTAGGGATTAATGGCTAACAAAGATGTCACAAAGTACACATCCACAGCTAAAGTCATTTCATTCAATAAGATCCACTGTTGACTAAAGAATGTCAAAGTTGATTTTGGCATTTGTTTTGAGACTTCTACACATAATTATAAAGTTGTTTTTCGTTCCTGCATGCGTGCATCACAAGGGATTATTCTAAATTTACTAATAATATTGCTTCAGGCACTTATTAATTCTTCACTTAATAGATCAATGACCTGTTGCCAAGAATGCAACGCTTCTTTTGAGACCAGACACCGGCATAACTCAAGTGGCTTGATGCTGTATCAACAGACATACGATACTCGGGCGCAACATTGCACGAGCATTGTCCGTCAGAAATAGTTATAAATAGTCATTAAAAGCTCCATTTTTCGGTCCTTCGATATTTAGTCGACTATCTTTGAAAGCACTGATGACTCTTTCTAGCCCAAATTTTCTATTTTCAAATTTATCTTCTGAGCGCTAGAGAACATTTGTAGAGTCTTCTGCTCCGCGTGCAATTTGATACCAGGTTTTGCAAGACGCTGGCCTTTGTGTTGAATCTGCAGCGTCATCCATATTTGGTATTAGTTTACGGCTTTTCTTTCTAGCATTTACTCTTTAGCAGCCTGACTCTTTAGCTTGCATTAAAAACTAAACTGACCTTTGATTGCCATTCCTTCAACTGCTTCGAGTGCATGTTTTCCGGACTTTAGATTATTTTTCTGTCATTTCAGTTCGCTTCGTTGTATTTTTTTCTCTATATCTTTCTAAATGAATTTATCGGGTCAAATAAATAAATAAAAAGGAGCCAAAGCGTTCTGTAAGCATGACGTTTACTGGCCACCCAAGGCGAGAGAGCATTTAAAATAAAGCGTCAATTTTTTCCAAGAAATTTGCCCGAGTGGAAAAAATGTCAAATCAGCAATTTCGACGCTTGTTAATTTCATTTGCTGTCAATCTTATACACATCCTAAATAATCTGTCTTCAACTGATTCTATCAGCAAAACTGATTTTATTAAGATAAGATTTTAATAAGGTTTATCAAGAGAATAATACAAGGCACAAGAGAGAGAAAGAGAGCTAAGTTTCTTCAGCTGCCATTTTTGTTGTCATTGGGTTACCTGTGTTGGTGGACTGTAATTGGTCAATGACCCGGGAGTGAATAGTATATTTGCATAAGAACCGTGTTTGCAGTGATAGTCTATAAAACATTTCTTGCACTTCAAGGACTAAAAACCCAGATCTAAACCCTTTTGGTAAGTCTATTTATTCTCTTATCAAAACCATATTAACCATTTTTCACTCCTTATATAATATTCGGTCAAAATCCTTGAAAAAAAGACGATCTGAGTGATATTTTCACAAACTGAGACACGTCTGGTTTGCTTTGATTTTCAGCATGTGATTTTCTTGAGTGATGCTTATTTTTATCTTTAAGCAAAGTCGTTATCGTAATTAAGGCCATTTTCTCAATGGAGTTCCCTAGTATAGTCTACTTAGATGTCTATACAATGCCATTTAATAATTTTTATTCAAATACGCTCGTGTTTAATTATCATAAAGAACCCATGGTTTCATTGTTGTCGAGATGATTTTCAAAACCGACGTTGGTCGTCTCTCATTTCTATACTAACTTATTACCATCTGATCTCCTTTCAGCGAGCTATAATTACGTAAAAGTCCACGTTATAAGTCCGCGTTGTTGATGGCATTGTACGCAGCCTAACGCATCTTTTCCTACATTTAACTTATTTAAAAAATTTTTTTGCTACTGTACGGTTTCTTCCTTGTTTGTCACTTGTTGACTGTCCACGCGACTGTCTGCATGAACTCCATAAGCTAAAATAAACGAAGAAAAGAAATAAAAATTTACTCTCTAAAGGAATTTCCTTCGAGCAATAATAAGATATCCTATAGTCGGAATTCTATCTTTACATAAAACTCTTAAACACTATTAAATTAAATATTATTGTAAGACGAGATTTTGGAGTTGTGGAAAGATCTTTGGACCGTGAACTTGGAATACTCAACGTAATTCTTATTTTTCACCTTGGTGATCATTGGCTATTTATTGTTTAAATCAAACTTTGATCCAGTATATTTGTTCTTCAGGAAATTCTTTATCTTACATTTGCATTGTTGTCCTTATTTAGTGAGCGTGGTAGAAAAAATAAAGATTCAAGAACGGCCGATTCGTCACTCCTTTCAACGACTTTTTCAGCCAATTTGACTTCAAACTTGGCGAAGTATTTACTCCAAAAGCTCAAGGAGTCAAAAAGAAGACAAAAAATGGCAGAAGAACACGAAAACAACCTTGAACCAACCATTGGAATAGGAGATAAACACTACAAAACAATCTTAGAAGACGTCCGAGGAACAACAAGGAACTCTTGGTAAGATTTTTAAACATTTTTACCGACCAGTTGGGGAATTTCAAACTTCGATAACATATTAATGTCAAAGTCTGAAATTTCCCCTTTAGCTAGAGGCGTAATTATCGAAACGTCATTATAATTATTATTTTTTTCTTGGACCTTAAAAATAATACAATATTTGCATCTGATGGATAATGTAGAGACATGTCACAGTTATTTTGGCTATAAAATAGTTGGAAGCTTCGAGGTCAAATAATTTTTCCAACTTCTTCGAAGCCCATTCATTTTCTTTCCTATCGTATTATCCTTAAAAAATACACATTTAAAGTTGTTTACAAAGGAGTTAGATAACTGGGCGGAATGTTATTGTTAAGATCCGTATTTATCCGCCATTGGCGTAACAACAAAAGCATACAAGAACTCGTGATTTTCGAGCGAATTCCGCGTCGTGAATTGCTGTCGTAAAATCAACATTGCTGTCTGTTAAGCGTTGATTGTATATCGCATTTTACACAGCAACGGAATGCAATCTTTGTCTGGGTTTTAAGGTAATCTTTAGTTGAAAGGGCCGGCTTGACAGGCGTAGATTTAAAGTTATTGCTTGTATCTCTTCGCTGCTATAAACATTACATTAAGCTTATACAACTTGTAGATTACTTGAGCCAAATTCAATCAATTTAAAGAAAAGTTATAATGTTCTTTTAATTCGAATACAATAGTATTCATCCCATCTTTTTTGTGTTTCAGCATCTCTGTACATTATTTGCCGGCATTTTCTTTTAAGAGATCACGAGAAATTTGATTTGTACAAAGATTACATTTTTTGAAAATAATACTGTACATTTATCCTACTTTTAGAGCATATATTTGGCTTTATTTTCAGAGTGGAAAAATCTTAGGCATACTAAAGGCTCAGAAACTCAAGTTCTTATACTGTGAAATAGGGTGTGTGTTTTTTTTTGGAGGGGGAGGGTGGGACTTGTGGAATGTGTCAGATTGTTTAACTGTATCTATCTTCTTTACTACATTGGTGCAAGCAATTCAGTATGTAACTGGGCCTCCTGGGGATTATGGCTGGGCCCATGACTGCTTGGATCCCAAGCTAGAGGGTACAATGTATTTAAGAACAGAGACACGGTGCATTGAGAGAAGTTTTGGGTACCTTGCCCGTCAAAGCGTAGAGTAAGTTGTTAGTGTGAAATTGACCTAAAAAATGGTAGAAATGGGTAGGTGTGTGGATTTGCAATGTCATAGAAACAAGACTGAGTATTTACACTAAAGTCTTAGAACTAAAAGAAAATAAAGGGTATCAAGTATTTAACAGAAAAATTTCAGAAAAATCAACAAAATATCTATATATAAATGTAATATAATCATCCCTCAACACTTTATTATGTTGCCTTTTTCCCATCCTATTCCATCCAAATCCATCAACTTCTATCCTCTCATCATTATCTCCATTGCTTTGAAAAATAGAATACTTTAGTTTAGTTTATTTGCATTTTTTCTATAAACAGTAAATGTAGGAATGTGACAAAAACAGTACTAATAATTAAATGCAGGGTAGCTGAAGTAACTGTATGTTTTCAAAGCCAGCTCCATTTTAATTACAGTTTTTGATAAAAGAAAGAATGAACAAAATAATTGATTGATATATTAAGTATTGGTCGTGGTGCAAATAAAAAAAGTTATGAATTCATATAATGGTAATTACATATAAGTTCAATATAAAATAATACAGTGCCATGGTATATGTAATTATATTTATAATTAGGGTATTATTATAAGCAATTCTTGTTTGTATTCTTGATGGATGACTTCAACACCTAACATAATTGCTTGCAATGAATTTTACAACTCTGTATTCTAAAAGTTTGTAATGCAAATAACATGTGTTAGATTTATATTTTATTCTTTGGAATTATATGTGTTTTCCTGGTCATATTTTCGAGTCCTCTCTTCTTTGTTTCACTCAGTCAATGCATTAAGTCAGTCAGTCACACTTCAAAAATTTTGTGTCAAAATAATATCACACATAGGGAAAATAGGTATTGTAAATGACTCATATTTCATTTAAACCATTTACACTAGTATTCTGCATCTTAGACATGTTTTTAATGCTTGTATTTTTGCAGGCATGCATAATATATATAAATAAAAAAGATCATGCATAAAAAATATTATGCATAAATTATATCAAGGAAATGACCATGAATATGTGACTTTATTTAATTTATACTTTTATTTTCTTGCATTTTTTATAAAAGAAACCAAAATATAATTCCAAACTTTTGATTTCTCAACAAACATAATTACATTAAGCTATGTCATATAATTCATCATTTAAATTTTTTAAATACTGAAAAATTGTAAACACTAAGAAGTGCCTTTCATTGTTTTTTTCTTTGAACATTTTAGTTTCCTTGAAAATGAAATTTCAACTGATAATATGAAAACTCTATTCTATTGGCTAATAAATTAAAGTAACATAATGCCAAAAGATGGTTTTTAATATTTTATTTGAAATTAAATATTTCCTTATGAAATAATTTATGCCTATGACATCAATACTAAGGAATTTGAAGATTATGTTTCCCCCCTGTCCCCGGGTTCATTACAGGATAATTTTCAGGCAGCGTTGAGTATGTCATGTATGTCAGTCACTATCTTACTCACCATTCATTTTATATTTCCTTCCCCAAACAACTTGTCAGAAGGAAAAACTTGTTCTTTATGAATATTTAGTGAAATTTGTCAACCAAATCGAAGGAAATACCTTGATTGCTTTAATGTAGGTAAGTGAATAAAAGCTTATTCTAAGCAGCATTAAATGTAGAACAGTAAATATAAATTAAGTTTATAGCTTGACTAAGGCCATTCTTATTCTATAAGCTCATAAATTCTCAAAGACTTCAATTTTTTTAAAATTTTGGCAGGATTTCCTGGTGATGTTTGAAAAAAATCCTCACTTTTTAATTTGTAAACAATGAGTTTCCTTGAGATTTTAGATTGATTTCTTTTTCAGATAAACTGTTTCTTAAAATCAAATTGGTATTAGAAACTAATAATTTATATTATGAAAGAACAAAGTAGATTTAAGTATAATAGTCATACATATATTTATTAAAACTGCACATAATTTATCTTAACACAAAAAATTAAGACAGATGTAAAATGCATTCTTATTTTTATTTTTAATTCCAATTAGCAAAAAAAAAAACATACATTGAATACTTTAATTAATATAATTTAAAATAGGATCTGCTAGCTATATTTATACATCGTTTTGATAAGGTGGTTGAACAAAGCCCAATGTCCGGTTCAAGTCTGTTAGCACATAACATGTGACACTCTTGTCTTGGGATATTTCCTGTCCTGCTTTATTCAACATCCTCCAGGTGATGGTTGTCAGTAAGTCACATTCAGTTAAGATAATTCTTCTCTTAATTAAATTCCACATAATTTATACCAATACCAACATAGAGAAGCTCTTTTTATTAATAATTGTAAACCTGAGCTCAACACTCAGGTCAAGCATTATAATACCACTATTCATATGTAATTTTATCCCTTATCTTTACTTTTGACCGTTGTAATTTAATCGCATTATCTATAATAACTATATAACTGCTTAAACATTGTAGATCATATTCAAACTGAAGATAGCTTTATGAAAGTCGAAACATGTCTTTCAAATTTAAAAGTGTTGTGTTATTTTTAAAAATATCAACATAGAGATCAGGTTTTTGATGAGTTCTTTTCAAATTCATGAGTAAAAACAAAGATAATCACTACGAATGACGAAACATAAATGAAGCCAATTTTTGCTTTGAATTTCTTCAAAGATTTTCAATATCAGGTGAAACTCTTTCTTTTGCTTGATGTATTACCTAAATTACAAACAAAAAGAGTCTCTAAGGGAAGTTTCATTTAATATATTTTTATTTTTTATATGTTTTATTCAAATATAAAATTTTCAGAGCCCCCATTTTTTTAACTTGCTAAAATTTTGCACCCCCCCTAATGTGAAGTGTAAAAATCAACCAGCATGGTAATATATAATTCAATTAGCCATCCACAAAATAAATAATGGTTCCACCTTAAAATCAACATGTCCCCCTCGTCATATTAAACAAACCTTCCTTAAACATTCTTTACTTTGCCATTACTATCTGTGAACAACTCTGATGCTCAAATGACGTGAACTCTATCTATGTCCATTATCTCAGGATACAGCTGTAGTATTAGCTTATTTAAAAAAAGCTTTTTAATAAATTCACATAATGGTACCTTGTCAAACATTTTTTTATCTTCAGAGGAGAGAGTCTTTATTAGATTCCACATTCCTTTTTAAGCAAAAATTCATATATTATATATGCAGTTTTAATACCATTTGTTTTCTTTTATTCTGAAAATCATGAATCAGATACTTTTAACTTAAACATTTCTCGCCTATTTTATTTTGGTCTAGCTAGATCATGTGCCCTGTTTTTATTTTCAAGGATAATTTCACACATTCCTGTAAACATCTGATATATATATATATATATATATATTACACTCAGTAGGCTTTTAGTATTTAATGTTTCTTAGTTTGGGAAATTGATCATCATTGATTGACTGGTTGACAGTTGATCAATTAGTGCTCAGCTGCTAGGAGGTATAATATCTAAAGTGGCTGATAAAAATTAAATTGCAGTTTTAAGTTTAGCAGGGTTAAGATTTAGTCTTTGATTGACATGGTTAATTGTGTGTTTATTAAGTGATGAGGTACTCCAATAGTTATTATGGTTTCTATGAAACTTGTTCAGCAGAAATATTATTTATAGATACATGAAATACCTGCTTTAAATACATATGGATACTAAGTTAGTTAACTTCTTCAAGCATTACAGTACATCACTACATTATTTTAAAAATTATAGAAAACTCAGAAAAAATCTGAGTACGTGATAGGAATGAAACCCATGACCTTCTAGATAGCTGTCAGATGCTCTAACCACTGAGAAACAGGGAGACTTGTGATTGAGTACTCATTTACAGGCAATATGATATCATTTTTTCTTTGCACTTATTTCATCACTATATAGATATGTGTAAATAATATATAATGATAATATTATGAGGTGTGTGTGTGTGTGTGTATATGTGTATATATATGAAATAATAGATATTTAACTTCTTCAAGCATTTAATAATATGTAATATATATTATTATATTAAATCCAGGGAACTCAGAAAAAATCTGAGTACGTGATAGGAATGAAACCCATGACCTTCCTGATACTGGTCAGATGCTCTAACCACTGACTTCAAAAGAGACTCCCACATAGTAAAGATCACATGCAGAAGTCAAGATAGAGGCACTTATCGATGCCATTTGTGGGTCGTCAGTGATCGAATGTGAGATGGACCTTGATGAGGCTCTAAGTCTTCATCTAAATTTGGATGCACCTTTGTCTCTGATGAAGTCATCCCTCATTAGTATTCAAGTGATCTTAATATAAAGATCACTCGTGATTTTATATAAAGATCACTTGAATACTAGTGAGGAGGACTTTATTGTGTTTAAAGGTCCATGCACATGATGTGTATGGGTGATCCAATTGGATCAGAAGCTTATGAATTATTCATGAGTGTTTTAAGTGTAAATAAAGTGTAAATGAAACCCATGACCTTCCTGATACTGGTCAGATGCTCTAACCACTGACTTCATAAGAGACTCCCACATAGTAAAGATCACATGCAGAAGTCAAGATAGAGGCACTTATTGATGCCATTTGTGGGTCGTCGGTGATTGAATGTGAGATGGACCTTGATGAGGCTCTAAGTCTTCATCTAAATTTGGATGCACCTTTGTCTCTGATGAAGTCATCTGTCATTAGTATTCAAGTGATCTTTATATAAAGATCACTCATGATTTTATATAAAGATCACTTGAATACTAGTGAGGAGGACTTTATTGTGTTTAAAGGTCCATGCACATGATGTGTATGGGTGATCCAATTGGATCAGAAGCTTATGAATTATTCATGAGTGTTTTAAGTGTAAATAATATATAATGATAATATTATGACTTGCTTGGAGTGTGTGTGTATATATATGTATATATAATTATTACATATTGATATATTTAGATTTTTATAGTTTTAAGCATTTTCATAATGTTTAGGGAGGAAGTAATAAAGTATGTATGTATGTATATATTTGAAACAATAGATATTTATCTTCTTCAAGCATTTAATAATATGTAATATATATATAACTCAGAAAAAAAACAGGTCCATGATAGGAATCAAAAATCCACCTTCTGGATAGTAGTTGGATGCTCTAACCACTTAGCTATAGGGAGACTCGTGATTGAACAGTCATTTACAGGCTATACAATAATTTTTTATTTTTTTATTTATTGTTTCATATATATGTACACTAGTTGTACAATGCTTTTGTATGGTATACTATGGAATATCCCATGTCACTTTTCTACACGTACGCAGGAGCCTTCAGGCTATTAGGCTATTAGCTGAAATACCGTGAGTAGAGAGATCAACAAAATGGCTGAATGCTTAGGTGAACTTTCGAAGGTGAAATACAGACATTACTAGGAATATTTTTTATTTCTCATGATCCAGTGTTTGTCTATGTTATAAAACAGTTATTCCACTCAATCTTTTTCAGTTGTACATGGCTGATAGCCAACTCGGTGCTATGTGCCTCGTTGGCTATCAGCTCATGTACGACTCAATTTCATGGAATAACTGCTAAATATAGATGCTATTTACAGAAAGATTGAATAAAGAAAAAAATAACTTAAAGCCCTTGGTGGGAATCAAACCCCACACCTTTGGTTTACTAGTCTGACGTGTTACTGTACAGGTTGGACTAGTAAACCAAAGATGTGGGGTTAGATTCCTGCCAAGGGCTTTAAGTTATTTTCCTCTTTATTCATTCTTTCTTTCTGTATATACACTGAATGCATTAACTTATCTATCGATGCTATATTTATAAAATATTTGTTATATTATGTGTAATCTGGTTGACTGAAAAGTTACAAAATTTGTGTCTTTATCAAAGTACAGACACACAGCTGTTTTGTATTTTATAAAAGCAATGAGCCACTTTTTTTAAACTTTGGTGCACAGGGGAGAAAGGTCAGTATTGTTTTCCATTACATAAAAGTCAAACAGAGCTAGGCAGACATAAAAGGTTTCAAGCAGTGAATATAGAGGGCATGGGGTGATATATATTCGACCTAATAACCATTGATTGAAAGGCTATACAGTATTAACAACTTAATTTATTAATGGAAGGTTTATTTAATAAAAGAGGGGGGGCATGGAGATTTTCAATCTTAGAATATGAAGTTTTTCACAGCCCCCCCCATTTCTGAGCCAATGTGTAGTGTAAAAATTCACCAGCATAGTAATAAAATTTGTTAGCTATCCCAAAATAATAAGGCTCCTCTCTATCTTTCAGAAATTTAAGGGCCCCCTGTTTAAAATATTCATCCCCCATGTCATATTAAATGAACCTTCCCTGACTGACTCTTGATCAGCAAATATGTTAATTGGTTGAACTGCGGGAAAGGAATGTTGTTCAAATGTGAGCAGCCGTTTGTGGGGGAGAGAACGTTGCGTGACGAGCCTAAAACGGCTGTGGGGGAGACTACAAATATGTTGCCAATACTTTATTATAGAAGCTATAACTCAATGCTAGTTCTTTATCAATATGATCACATTTGTTTATACTGATAATAGTAAAACACTGAAGTTTTATATAATTTTTTCATAAACTGTATAAGACATTTATTTTTGAAATGTTAAGAAACATATGGGATATGTATCAGACACTTAACAGTATTAAATTATATTATTTTGGTTTTTTGGGGGAATTTGAGAAGCTTGGTAACAAGTCTAGACAAAGACGCACCATGTGTTGATTATAATGTTTCAACTGGCAATCCTTCAAAATTTGTTAACTTAGCATTTTTCTATCCAGCTGGCTTTTGAACACAGCCATCTTGAATTCAAGTCAATTCACATATAATTGATAAAGATTTTAAACACATGTAGTGGTACTGTTTAACCCAATGTAAATGTCAAAGTACGTATGTTAGCTAGGAAGTCAAGAGATGGATAAGTTGATGGATTTAAGGTAACTGAAGTGATTTCCTGTGTAGTGACTAGACAGTACGACTACTTAAAATGCACAAAACTACCACATAAAACCTTAAGTGAAGAAATTGGTGTTGACAAATACCAAAGCTTTTAGTTACTGAGCAATTTGATACTTTAGTAACTTAATTGGACATGAAGTATTTGAAATGTAACAAAAGAAGTTAAAGAAAATCCCAAGGGCATAAAGAGAATGTTTTTGCTAGAGTGCAAACATTATGTCTGTGAAATATTAGCAACACTAATTGCTCCATTTTATGCTAATTCTATTGTTTTCTATTGTTCATCTAGCACTATTTTGTACAATTTAGTAATAAGTATTTCACAGATATAATTTATTGTTTGCACTCTATATTTCCAAAAAGCTCAAGTTATTTAGTAATTTGAAATAAATTTAAAGGAAGATTTCACTTGAAAAACAAATAATTTTAGATGGCTTGAAATCTTGTTGAATTTTAGTTATTTGTTTAGTTATTTATGTCCCCAAGGTATAGGATATGTAAAAGAACCAATGAAGATATAAGGAAAATACCCATTGTCAGTCTCTACATACAGATTAATAATATCCTCGGACAATAATAATTACAGGACTCATGCTTGTAAACTCAGTGTGGCATTATTTTCTTGTAAATTAAAGAATTCTAGTTGGCCATAATGCATAGTGAGCATAATTGCTATTTTCTCTGCCTTTTAAAATGGTGAATCTTTGAAGATTCTATGGCAATCTACTCCAATCAGGGGACTGTCACTGGTTCAACAGACTATTCCAATTGGAGGCATAACAAACTAATGTACTAATTATCTTCTCATGATTGTAATCTGTGCAGCTGCCAATGGCACCTTACTATGCAAACAAAAGTCTTTAAGCTTCCCAGTTTGTGTGATCATTTGTAAAACAATGTTAAATATTGTGAAATGCATTATAAATTATAAGAATCACATCACGTTTACTTTCTTTATTTTCATATAAACAAAGTTTTTGTTTACTCTGTTAGAAATAAAACAAAGTATGCTATATTTATAAAGAACAATTTTTCTCAATCCTTACTAAATGTGGCCTTTTTTTAATCAAAAATGGCAATACAGCTTGTTGTAAATCTTATTTGTTTTATTAATCAACATTACATTCAAATTAAAGGCTTTAGAAAAAAGAGTGGTAATTAACAAAACTATAAAATCTTCCCAAAAACTCTCTTAACCCCATTTTTGAAATTTAGTTTAGGTTTGGGGAAGATATTTAATTACTCAGTCCTCAGTCATTAAAAAAATGCAGTGCTTCCATTAAAGAATCCTAGTTGAGCATAATGCATAGCGAAAGCAATCACTATTTTCCTTGCCACACAAAATGGTGAATCATTGAAGTGAATCCACTTTAATTGATGTCATCTTTGAATAAGTAAGCTTTTTTTACTAACTACTGGTAGTATTACTAATCAGATATAATCTTTTATTTAACAAATTTTTTTGAATTGATATTGATCAAATTAATCCTTATTTTACTCTAAAGAATGACCTTGTATTACTTAAATGTAAAAGAAAACTAGTGATTAATCTAGTTTGAGCTGCGTCGATGTATAATACATAGAAACGATGGATGGGTTGTAGGTAATTTGAAACACCGTGAATAAAAACGAGTTTACTTAACTGACGTTTCAGACGTTAGTCCTTCGTCGGAGTAAAAGAGGGATTACTTATTAATTACTTATGTGAATCTTTTTTCCCAACAAATTATTTTATAAAATTTTTAAAGCACCTAAATATGATGTGTCTCTTTCCTCTGATAACTGATGTGTTGGTCTAGTGGTTAGAACATCCGCCCCACAATCGGGAGACCAGAGTTCAAATTCCAGTCAAGTCATACCAAAGACTTTAAAAATGGAACCTACTGCCTTCTAGATTGGCGTTCAACATGTATAGAGTGGAGTAGGGAGTTAAACATGCATAGCTACCAGTGGACTGACCCCATACTGTAGCCTTGACTGCAAAAGCAGATGCGTGGCCTAGGGTTACAGAAACGGAGATAGGTGCCGCCTGATGTGCCGTTAGGCATGGGAAGGACTTTAACTTTAACTCTTTCCTCTGATATAATTATACATATAGTCATGTTGCAACTTTTAAACCAATCACATCATAGGATGTGTGTCCAACTTAAGCATCACCTTGGAAGCTATTGTCATCAGAGGAGTTTTGGATAGTTTTTTATCGGAAAAGTTGATGAACTAGAAAAACAATGAGCCAGAGTATGCATGGACAGTGAAGGGGGTTTCAAAGGGTTGTTGGGGGGAGGGGGGCTATAGCCCCCTGTATAGCCCCAGTTCACAAAAACTCCACATATCTTAAGTACTTAGCCCCCTCACTTTTCTCACTAATTTGATATCACTAATTAGCCCCCCTCTCCACTTAAAATCCAGCTCTGTGGCCTTTGGTATGAGAATGGGTATGTGTACAACTGGCATTATTCAATCCTATTCTACATATACACAACAACATCACATATTGTTGACATAAAATATCTCGCTCCATTTTCTTGTCGACAAGAAGATTTGGAAATACTCTAAAAGTCATCACTACATCACTCTATCTTTTCTATTTGTCATTGTTCTTGTGTAGAAGTCCCAGAGTTATTTTTGCAATCCTCTTAGACTTTCAAATATTTAAGCTGATTTGAGCATATCTCCAACTGTTATTTTAATAGACACTATGCATAATGATGTATAACTAATTTGCATAAAATAATGGATTTACTAATAATTAATTTTTGATGAAAAATAATTTAACTAACCAAAAGAACACAAGCAAAATACTAACTGTGCAAAGTTACAAAATATTTAAGTAAATTGTTGTGGAGTTATAAGCATTTTAAATGTATGAAAAACATGAAAGCGAGGCTGGTCAGGCCTTGACTGTGTTTCTCATACAAATCCTTCTAATTTCAAATTGCTGTAAGTTTTGATATTTTAGGGTTACGGCAATGAAATTTTGCTTGATTGCTAATTTTAGCATGCTCTTTCAAATGATGTCCATAACTTTTTCAATTAGTTCAGAAAAAAAGCATTTCGTGACCACAGCTTTATTTTGGGCTTTATGCATAGGGTCTATGGTTTTCTATTTTTAGAGGTTTAATTCTTAATATTACAAAAATATATTTTTCAGAATTACAATACAAGAATGTACAAATATTTGTCACGTAATAGGCCATGTTAAAAATCTCAAAGTTCTGGTTTCATTGTGAGGCTTATCATGTAGACACACAATATGACTACCAAGTAACATTAGTGTTACAAATAAACTGAATTTTCAATGCATGACGTTCCTACCTAAAGATATTTTTTTATTATTTTGGTTAGAAAAATAGCAAGTTTCAAACCCAACAGCATTATTGTACAATTTCCAAAATAATATCCTCTTACTCTCTTCCTTTAGGTGGTATTTTGATTGTTTTATTCATGGAAGCCTCACTATCATACTAGGATGTTGATATATCAAACATGGCCTATTGTGTAACACTCAAACGTTTATTACAATGTAATATATTGTGTAGTATTATGCCATTCTAGTTAACAAATAAAGAAGGCTAAGCCATGTTTTATACTGTGAGAAAACACAACAAACATTTGAAAACATGAGAGAATGTTTAAAAGCACGAGCGGTAGGCGAGTGCATTTAACATTTCTCGAGTGTTTTTCAAATGTTCGGAGTGTTTTCTCACAGTATAAAACATGGCTTAGCCTTCTTCATTTGCTTTATAATATAGATTTTAGGCACTCAAAGACGGCAAACAATGGCAAAGGCAAGCATTTCGAGATACAAAAGCTCAAAAAACAATCACTTTTTAAATTTTACGATTTTTTTTATATTTGTTTTTCGAGCAATACAATCTTAATCAAATAACAAACATTCTTCGCGAATTTCAACTTCAAAGGTGAGTTTCTTAGCGATTTATGGCCAAAACAAGCAATTTAAAACGATAAAACATGGGTTTTCTATATTATATAACCTGGTAAAACATAGGTTTTTAGCCAATCAGAGCATGCGTACTATCGAATCTATATTATAAGATGTATTGTTAACTATTGTTATGGTGATATAACACAATACAGTGCTATGCATGAATTTGTTCATTTATTGGAACAAAAACAAAAACCTTTAATTTTTTAGTTTTATTTTTACATCTGCAGCATTAACAAAGTTGTAATAATTATAAACAAGAAGTTGTGTAAAGTTAAAAATCTTAATTTTAAAATCTCTAAGTAATTACAAAAATGTTTTAAAATCTTATTTGTGTTGCAAAGATAAAGTAATAACAGTAATAGTAATTTTAAATTAATAGTTTGTCAGTTATTTCGGAGTTTTCTTAGTAAGGGAATTTAACCCTAGCTATTTCTATATTCTTTACAGCAAAAAGTTAAATGAAACATTCATATAAGAGTAATAAAACTCTAAAATATAAAATGTAAAAAACAAAGTTTCAGCATTAATTTTTGTTATCATGCCAAAAAATCTGTTAAAACAAAGCAAATATATTCCTATATTATCATTTTAATTAAATTTCATTTCTAAGGCAATTGTTTCTGCTTTTCAGCAAGATTGAGTGTTGTAATATTAATGTTACTGGCCTGCGTCAACCAAGGGTATCTGATAAACCTTCATTGTCTAGGTGTCACTGACAAATAGAAGAATAATCCTGACTTGCCAACATTTTCTTTACAAATCTATTGTTCTCTGTTGAAATTTTGTGTTTCAAAATTAACAATATCATGGTGTGATGTTTATCTGTGTCATCATTGTCAAGGTTTTGTTTTTGAGGTCAAAAGGTTTGTTTGTGTTGAATTTATGTTTTATTCTTTGGTAAGATTTATATATGGTCATTTAACTTATTTATTGTAGCTTTTTTTGATAAAGATTTTGAACTCCACTTCTAGTTTGTCTTTTACCACTTGGGTACACTTTAACCAAGATAAAAATATATTTTTAAAAAGCTGCCAAAATTATCTTTGGCAGCAAATTGAATATTCAAAATGAGAGATAGCATATTGACCTTGTTTGTTTTGTTTGCAAAGGATAGAAAGAAGTTACTTATCGATTGCATAATTAGAAAATCTTCTCAATGATTTCTTAAGATGTGTCTGCATTAAGAAATACTGCAGCAAATTATAAAATGTAAAGTTAAAAAGAGATAGGTTATTGACTTTTTTTTGTGTAGAAAAGAATTTACTGAGTGATTGTATTTAGAAACGTGTAGTATAACTCCTCAATATGGTCATTAAGGAAGTTAGCTTTAGAAACATTGACATCACATCATTAAGCTTGTTTTGTGGTTCATAGTTTGTATAATTTTAAAGTCTGTCTTGAGAAAGCGTTAAAAGTGTTCTGGCACAGATTGCTGTTGCAAAAACAATCCCAACTTAACTAAGAAAGTGTGTTT
Organism: Entacmaea quadricolor; assembly: GCA_024752375.1. Classification (NCBI taxonomy): domain Eukaryota; kingdom Metazoa; phylum Cnidaria; class Anthozoa; order Actiniaria; family Actiniidae; genus Entacmaea; species Entacmaea quadricolor. The sequence goes on from JANTNT010227377.1 coordinate 23,645, forward strand.
CATGATTGAACTTTGATCAGTATGGCCCACATGTGAGCAGTGTGATTGACATATTATGAAACAGTAGTCCAAACAGCCATTTTTCATATGACCTTTAAGTATTAGAGAAGTTGTTTAAGAATTGCTACTTTATACTGTTATTGAGTTTTTGAACCAGAGATCCAAAGAAGAACGTGTCATGATGAACATGTAGGTCAAGATGTTGTTTACATTAAACTTTGTAAAATATAATTTTCTTGTTATTTTAGTTTCTGAAGCTAGTTTTTATAATATAGGTTCTTTATCTAAAGTACACTAGATTTTGTTTGGTCTTAAAAAAAAACAAACAGATATTTTACAAGTTTAGTTACGACAATTAATCTAAAGTTATCATGAATGTATTTTATTTATAGTAATTTTGATGTAATTTATAATCTGATGGTGTTTTTTATTAAAATGGGGAATTTCTGACAGAATTCTAGCTACCATTTTGTGTACAAATGGCTATAAATTATTATCTTTTATGAGGAGACATGCATTTTTATAGTTGTTTTTTCTTTCACTGAAGATGGATGACCAAGTTTTGCTGCCAAATTGAAGCTTAAATTGTTATCTTTTTTTATATTTATATTTTTGGGAACCTTAGAAAAGATGTATTTCACAATTAAGGTTTTGGGATCTTTTTCTCCTCATTTATTTTTTATTTCATTAACTAAAAGATTAAATTTCTTGTCTTTTTTCCCCAGCTTCTTCAACGTTGGAAGTGAAGGTAAGGGACAGTGTCTTTAGGAAGTTTTTAGAATCTAAGACTGAAAAAAGCTTAAAAACTAATTTAATAGGTTTGATAAACCTTTGCCTTCATACTCTTATTGTGTGATTTAATAAATCAAGGGTTATAATTAGTTATTTCAGTTTCCATGCAAAATGGTAATTCTATTTTTCAAATAGTAAGTAGTGCGTTGTCTATAGACATGACAAGTTGATTGAGTAATCCAATGAAATTCAAGACCTTTGACCAATAATAAAGTGTGCTGCTCATAAAATAAAATGACTTTAAATAAAGATAATTCAGACATTTTTAATCTCAAGGTTAAGTCATTAAGAATAAAAAGTTAAATTAAAAAAGAAACAAATTGCAGTCTACTTCTGATTTAACTTAGTTTGAGTTTTGTCGAGATGAAATTAGAGTCAATATTTTGATTTACCATATGCTAATTGATTGACAACTTTACTTGTCAGTAAATCAATTATTACAATTGAGTATGATCATTTGGCTCCCAAAGCACTTTTTGAAGCACACTGATAGTCACGTGATGGAACACCCAACCTAATGACCAACCTTTGAAACAGTATCTCCAGTCTCTTCATTATACTAAAGACTCTCGTATCAAATATCAGTGGCTGTAAAACTGCTGAATTGTGCTCTAATGATTCAGTAAGCATAAGTTATGAAACAAGAGAGGATGGGACTTGCAGGGATGTTTGAAAGTGAATTTGGATTCAATAATTTAGGTGCATGTGCATTGATAAAACTTCATAGTTGTTGTATTTTAGGAAGGAATTTGATATGGATTTTTGTATTAAATTGCCAAGGTTATATTGGAGCTGTGTCATGGGTGATACACATGAAGAAAGCAAATCCTTGCTTGGTTAATGGCTGCAGTTTCAATTCTCAAGTAATAGACATAATGTTGGAGTATTTCCCTTCATTTTTTAGTAATGATTTCCTCCTGTTCTTTCACAGCAGAAGCTGATTTCAACCCTGAAATGAGGAATATGTTTCCTCAATACCAGGTATGTACTTCCTTTACTACAGTGATGGTTGACTATAAATAGACAAAGTGCATTATGCAAGCATTACAGGATATTTTGGAATGCTTTTAAGAATGTTCTAGATTCCTTAGTCCTACAAAGTAATGGTGCCATCGTCTCTGACCATAAAATCATTTAAACTCGTTATATTGAACTTAAGGAGGCTAAGAATAGATCATATAGTGAAAAGCACTACAGTTCACATATTTGTGGGTATTTAAGATAGCGACATCAGGAATATATGTCAGGTTTAAATACGTATGTATGCCTGTCTAGTGGAATCATTTTGCAAGTAGGTTATTTAAGTGCTTTTGGTTTTCTTATCTATTTGAATCTATAAATTAATTTCCAGTAAACACATATGCCATAAAATTAACTTTTACCTTTCTTAGATGTACTTTGTTAGTTCAGTATGCATAGGTATCTTAACTTTAAACATTTATTTATAAACTAAAAATCTAACACAGTTTTTAAAATGTTTACGCACATTAAATATTTTTTGTTGTGCTCACTGACTTTTCCCCAGGGGAAAAATTCCCTTCACGTCAATCTTTACAAGTACCGTGCCAACAATATGACTTTTGGCTTAATTCCACCTTTGTTATGTATGTGTATTTGTGTCATAAACTTGGGTTTCATGTAATTCAATATCCCCCTGA
>JANTNT010227378.1:0-14888 GCA_024752375.1 Entacmaea quadricolor
CATCAATAACTGCCAGTTTTCTTTGTCTGCCAGATTTTCTTTTTCCAGTGTTTTGGGATGCCTCATCGTCTTCTTCGCCTTCATCTTCCTGGCTTTGATAAAAGTCAGCAGTAACATTGTTCTTGTTGGCTGAATAATATCTCACATTTTCCCCTTTGTTTCCTGTATTCAAAAACTTAAATAGTGCCAGGAATGTGCTGTAGTTAGGAAAACCTGTATAAAAAGCTATGTTTTCATCTGATTTCAAATTATCCAACTTAAAAAGCTTGGCTTCTGCATCTTTTAATTTTTTCTCGAGCAGATGGCATTTCTTTTCCATTTCCTCTTTCTCGGCTTCACGATCAAACAGAGCCTCGAGAGCTTCACGACGCTCTGACTGGAGTACAGCTATGAGCTGCTTGTTTGCTTCTTCTTGTTGGTGCTTGGCTGCTTGAAGTTCATTAAGCTTAACTTGAAGGTTCGATATTTCTTCTTTTAATTTTTCATTGTCTCTCTTGGATTCTGTGAGCAGTTCCTCTACCGTAGGCTCAAGAAGTTCGTCTACAAATTCGCTTGTCGAAGATTCTGACTGGACGAGGTCTTTTGAAGCTTTCGATCGTGATGGAAATACTTGACGCTTGGTTGGTGATTTTCTCTTTTTTGGAGATTGAAAAGACCAAGCAAACTTCGATGGTATGGATCCTGGCTTTAGCGTGACAATTCCATTAAGCGATTTTTTCATGTCTGTAGTCTTGAAATGTCTTGAGCAAACTTTAGTAAGATTAGTGAGTTGGAAGTCCTTTCCCGGGTCTCTTCGAATAGCATGAATCCAACTCTTACGTAAATGTGGGTTCTTTGGAAAGTTAAAGAATGAAACTTTGTCTCCTTCTGCATTCCGATAACCCTTGAAGGTACACTGAGGAACACAGCAATTCAAAGGCATCGAAACCCCCACAAAATGAAGCAAAAAAGGTAGAGAAATACGACACAAATTCTAAAACATTTAGCTTTGTAAACACACAGCGGCCCGACGGACCTCGCTTTCGTGCAAATTCGAGGTAAAGAACATGTCGTCTTTTTTAAAATGCAGAAACTGCATTAAAGTGCAGTACGAATCTACTGGGATGCCTTTGATAAATAGCATCCCATTGAAAACCTAAGTTTTTCTGTTGCTGAAAGCAGTCTTAGTACTGAAACCATCAGTTCTACGCCAGTCTCCCCTGCATCAGACATTGGTAGTCCCACAATAAAAGCACCAGCTGCTAAGGAGAGTTATTCCTCAACCAGTGCTTATTTGACCACTTTGCAGGCAGCTTTACCAGGAGCCACAAAGACCCGTTAGAGGATGATCAAGTTCTCGTGGATTGACGTTAAAAACTTCTTAAGACATATAAAAAAAGGTTAAGAACTTTAATCGACGTTTCGCCAGTTATGGCTTCATCAGGATTGACACGCTATGTGATTACAATAGTATAAAAGGTGGAAATAAAAAATATGAATAAATTATGCTAAAATTAGTGAAATACTCATGGTGAAAAGATAAAAGAACTAACAATGGTTAATTAGGGTCGCCGTGACTAGGCGATAGACAGAAAACGTCGTATACAACCGTTCATAATGTTATTAAAGCGTTTAATTGTCATAGCTTCAACAATTCTTCTTTCTTCGAGGTAACGTAAATTGTAATATAAAATGTCCCATTTTATGTCCTTAAAGGAAGGTTTTTGAACATGTTTCGACAAATTGTCATGTACGGTTTTGCTCTCATTTCTGATGTGTTCTTTAAGTCTTGAACCAATGGTCCTACCAGTTTCTCCAATGTATATTTCATTGCAATGGATGCATGATATTCTATAAATGCAGTTCTTGGTCAGACACGTGTTGGTTTTAATTGCTGCCAAACAGATCTCACAGTGTTCGGGGCAATTTTGACGTTCTTTCAGTGGCGCGAAGACGGTACTTGATCTGCGTCCATTGTTGTAAAAGACTTTGACGTTGTTGAGACCAATACGTTTTATGACAGATTGTGTGCGTCTTTTGAGGTCTTCATTGATGAATGGCATGTTCAGGTATATCGTCTTTTCATCTCGGTCCTTTTCCCGGTGTGTCGATGCACTGCTACGTAGTGTGTGTTTTATGGTAGATTCAATAAATGTCTTAGGATAACCATTTTTCTTGAAGATGTCTTTAATTATTTTAAGGGATAGGGTACATGACCTTGAGTCAGTTGATCTGGATATAGCTCGTTTTATCTCACCGATCAGGAGGCCCCTCTTAGCAGAAATGGGTCCATGACTATCCCATGGAGTGATACATTCGCTATGTATAGGTTTGACATACAATCTGGTAGTGAACTTGTTCGTGTCTCTGTTATGTGTTATCATGGTATCCAAGAAAGGAATACTGTCGTTAGTAGGGTGCTCAATGGTAAACTCAACTGCCTTATTGAGGCTGTTAGCAGTGGAGAAGATAAGGTTGGGATCAAGATCCGAGTGCCAGATAATAAACATGTCATCAATGTATCTCTTGAGAGATAATGCACCATCCTTGAAAGAAAATAAAATGCCAGCGTCTTATTCAAGACATGGTATCACACCGTCAACGCTCGTGGTTGCTGCTTTGAGGGGTGTCTGTCCTTGAAAATGAGCTGCAAAAAATTACAACCACCTTGCCTTCAAACTATGTCTTAAAGCTGTTTGAACTTGTTTTCAGCTGTTTAAAGCTTCTTTATGCAGCATAGAAGACAAGGGGGACAAGCTACAGAAACTTTATGAGAATAGGCCGAGTACCATTTTTGAGCAGCATATTTAAAAGTTTAAAAACGCTGACAACAAGCTGTCAGGGGAGACAATGAAGAAAATAATATACTCAAAATGCAGAATGGTATGACAGGTGGTAATACAGGTGTAAGACGTGGGCTGGCAATGAAAGCCAGAAAGGACTAGAAAGGACAAGAAAGACCGGATCTTTTTTTTGGTCAGCGGTCTTTGTGGATGATGGCGGCGAGCTCCAACACTGATTGATATTTTATGACTTTTAGATGTTTTTTCTTCATTTTACGTTTTTTTTGTACATTTTTCCCGTGTATCTTTATTCTACCGCTATGAATGATATAACAATTGATCAACAAGTTCTAGAATCAATAATAGAGGAGAAGCTAAATCCACTAAACACTAAGATAACCGATCTGAACAGGACAGTCGAAGATGCTATGAAAACTATTCAGTTTATCAGTTCTAAATACGATGAGATTGCCCGAAAGATGTCAGTCTATAAAGAGGAAAGAAAGGTTATTGCAAATGAGAACAAGTTTTTGAAAGCTGAACTTAACAAATATACAAATGAAGTGAAAGTATTGAAAGAGATGAATAACGATCTTGAACAATATTTAAGAAGAGAATGCATTGAAATCAAAGGAATTCCGCTTGAAGATAAGCACGAGGGAACAAATAATATTGTTGTTCGAATTGCGGAAAAGATGGGAATTACTTTAAGCGAGGAAGATATTTCAGTAAGCCATCGTCTGCCGATTAGTAAAGATGGAAATAAAACCTATCCACCTCCTATAATTGTAAAGTTCGTTAGACGAGATGACAAAGAGAATTTTTACCGTTTAAAGAAGCTGAAGTACGTAACCTCTGCAGATCTTGGTTTTTTGGCTAATAATAAAATTTTTATTAATGAAAGCCTTACTAAGAAAAATAAAGAATTCTTCAAGGAATGTCTTAAAATCAAGAAAGACCATGGATACAAGTTTATATGGACCTCTGGCGGCAAGATATTCTTACGTAAAGATGAGAATAGTGCAGTAATTCATATTAAAAGTGCTCATGACTTATCGAAACTTTCTTAATCCTGATCATTCAGATAAGTATTACGTTGTATACATGTATAATTATTGTAATATATACTGTATGAATGGATTGCTTGAAACGTAATAACAGTTCCTCTGATGTTGATAAGATCGAGGAATATCTATCGTTACCATTCTTTGAAAGTTCAAGCTCTACTAGCAATATATCTCATCTTAATTATTTAGATGTTGACTTTAATATGCCATCAGATTTAAATTTCAATTACTATACTACTCATAATTTTCATGAATACAAAGACATCATGGAAAGTCTCTCTGATAATTCATTTTCTGCACTACACTGTAACATACGAAGTTTATCAGCGAACTTTGATAATCTAGTTAATATGTTGTCTGAATTGTACTTTTCTTTATCTGTAATTGGTGTTACTGAAACTAAATTGAAGATTGATCAATCTTCATCAGCAAACAACAAATTACCAGGATATCAGTTTCTATCTCAACCTAGCATTACTAATGCTGGGGGAGTTGGTTTTTTTATTCGAAAAAAATTAAAGTTTATAATTCGACCAGAAATTTCAATTATAAAAGAAGAATTTGAAACTTTGTGGATTGAGATACAAAATGATTCCCACCATAATATGTTATGTGGTATCGTTTATAGACACCCCAGTGGTAGTGCAGAACTATTCTTGGAATATTTAAATTCAGCAATCGATAGGATTCATCGAGAGAATAAGTACTGTATTTTAATGGGAGATTTTAACCTTGATCTGTTTAAGGCTTAATCACATCCTGATACTGCTAATTTCCTTAACACTCTGGGTTCTTACTTTTTTCAACCACATATCCTCCAGCCAACTAGAATCACAGATCACTCTTCCACACTTATTGATAATATATTCTTTAATTCACTAGAACATTTATCCATTAATGGGAATATTGTCTATGATCTTACAGATCACTTGCCAAATTTTCTTATTGTAAAAAAATTAACCTCTCTATCATCTAATGTTGAGATTTTTCGGAGAGATTATTCTCATCTTGACGAATCAGCATTGATAAATGACTTTAAATCAATTGACTGGCAACAGACACTCAGACACACAAATAATAACCTTGATTCTGTTTGATACCTTTTATACTTCAGAATTAGTTGATAAACATATACCTATTAAGAAATTATCAAATAAATAATTAAAAATTCAAACTAAGCCTTGGATAACTCCTGCCATTAAGACTTCTATCCAAGTTAAAAATAATTTATACAAAAAATTCTTAAAAACAAAATCTGCTTATTATCATCATAAATTTAAGTTCTATAGGAACAAAATAAATCACCTTATGAGAATTAGTAAAAAACAATATTACAATAACTTTTTTGATACAAAGAAGTATGGAGAGGAATCAAACAAATTATAAATTTCAAACCCAATGGGAGTTCAATACCTACTAAAATAATGGTTAATGACTGTGAAATAAATGATTCAAAATCAATAGCAAATGCTTTTAATAAGTATTTTGCTAATATTGATGATAATTTAGCTAGTACTATCCCTCTGATTAATAAATCTCCGCTTGATTATTTGTGTTGTCAATCATGTGACAGTTTTTACCTTTATCCTACTTCTGCACAAGAAATTGAAAATTAAATATCAAATTTAAAATTAGGAAAAGCTACTGGCCCTTTTAGTAAAAATATATAGTATATTAAAAATACTTAAAATTGCTATCTCCAAACCTCTAGAAATTTTGTTTAATACTTCTTTCTCCAATGGCATTGTTCCTAGTAGCCTGAAGTTAGCTAAGGTAATACCAGTATTTAAAAAAGGATTACAAACTAGTATGAACAATTATCGCCCAATCTCACTACTTTCCATTTTTGACAAACTTCTAGAGAAGCGTATATACAATAGATTAATTGACTTCATTGAAAAAAGAAACATCTTCTATAATAAGCAACTTGGTTTTCGTTCGAAACATTCTACTGAACAAGCAATTCTGAGCATTACAGATAAAATTCAAAAGGCTATCGACGAACATTATTATTCTTGTGGTATTTTTTTAGATCTAAGTAAAGCATTTGATACTGTTAATCACCAAATCTTGATCAATAAACTGAAACACTATGGTGTACGAGGAATTGCTATTGATTGGTTTATTTCATATCTTAGTAATAGGAAACAATTAGTCTCAATAGATAATGTTGCCTCAGACCAAGAAATTATCTCATGTGGTGTCCCACACAGGTCAATTCTCGGTCCCTTATTATTTTTACTGTACATCAATGATTTTGATCAATGCTCAGATTTGCTAGATTTTCACTTATTTGCGGATGATGCTAATTTATTTTTGAAACATAAAAATTTAGTAACTCTACAATCTAATCTTAATAATGAATTAAATAAAATATACACCTGGCTTTGTGTCAAACTTTTAAATATTAATAAATCTAATTTTGTAATTTTTCACCCTTCACAAAAGAATCTAAATATTAATGTAAAATTGTATATTAATAATAAAGAATTGAAGCATGAAAAACACATCAGATATTTAGGAATTTCTATTGACTCCAACCTAAATTGGAAACCTATAAATTGGTAACTTATAATGCTAAAATAATTAAAAGAAGTATAGGTGTTCTCTCAAAACTTCATTATTTTGTTAATTTAAATATTAAAAAAAATCTCTATTATAGTTTGATTTATCCATTCTTAATTTATGGCATTAGAATATGGGGAAATACCTACCCTTCTACTCTTAATCCCCTCTTCATTCTTCAAAAGAAAATAGTTCGAATTATCACTTTTTCCAAATTTGATGAACATTCAAGTCCTTTGTTTAAACAGCTAAACATTATAAAATTCTATGATCTTGTTAATTTTCAAACTTCAGTTTTCATGCATAAATTTCATAATCATTTATTGCCAGATTTTGAATCACTTTTTTACTCAAGTTAGCGAAACGCATTGTTATAATACAAGGCTAGCAGCTAAACAAGCTTATTCTCTCCTTAAACCAAGAACAAATTATGCAATCTTCAATGTAAGGTTCCAAGGAGCCAAAGTATGGAATTCTCTCGATGAAAAAACAAAAATATTTTCGTTGTCTCAATTTAAAAAAAACAATCAAGTTTGACTTTATAGAAAATTATTAATTATATATTGTGTTGTGATCTTAGAAAATAATCTATTACAACACAATATAAAATATTTGGTAGATTTTATGATTATTTGTTTATTTTATTTTAATTTATCTATTTATTTTCTATACTTATTAATACTGTAATAGTTTTTTGTACCCCCAGACCATTATCAATTTCAAGTTCCACTATATAATAAGCTGTCTGGTTTTTTTAGCTCCATATAGTTATTTCAGGCAGCCTGTACCTTCTTCTAATAACTATCTTTTTTAAAAAAACACTTTTGTAGCTTTATTTAAACCTGGTACAAATAAAAAGCTGTTACCTGTTATCTGATAAACTTATTCTCGTTTATATATATAATTAACAAAAAATAGTTTTAAAAATATATGAATTGCATATTCTTAAGAATTTGAACGATGATATTCATTTATATATATTGATATTCATTTATCGATATTTTTGGAGTTAATTTTGTATTAAAATATAGAGCATCTCATATCGTATGCCTTAGTGACTAAACTTTATTAAACTTTTTTTTAAACTATTAGATTTTGCAATCTTAATATTACCTATTTCAAGCTTTCTATTTTCCTCCTGATCATTAAAATATGCTAGGGTTGCATTCAAAAGAAAAATGTCTCCATTATTGAAGAACAAATCTTTGATAAATCACATTTGATTTCTAAAGAAGCATACGGAGATGATTCCTGTGTTGTGTATACCAATGCATCTGGGCTGGCACCCAACCAAGGTCATTTAGGATTTACTACTAGGGCCACAAATCTGCACCTTTTAACATATTCTGCTTCTTTTACTTCAAATGTCCCTTGTGAGGCTTTGCAAATATTTTTAAATGGGAAAAGTTTGTGGAAAGAGTTCAGCCTCTTAGACCATAGTCCATTTTTAACTTCACAAAGCATCCCAGGGAAAGAACGAGAACACAAAGATGGCAAGTGATGTAACGGTGGGTGATTTCTTGGATGTGTTAGAGGTCTAAAACCTGAAGTAAGGAAAAGAAATTCTGTCATTGTCAGAAGGAAACCAAGAACTCTCAGAATTGAATTACTTTTCCAATTCATCTCTTCTTCAATCTTTGCATGTTTGGGGTATAAACAAAGCTTTTCATAGTATGTTTGATGATTACAGCATAACTTAGTCCTCTTGGTGTGACTATGGTAGAACACCACCGTAATATATAAAATGAATGAAAGATCAGAAGTATTCCATCCTCAGCCATTGCCAGATGGTGAGCTGCACTATCTTCCATAAGAGGTAAGAGCAAATCTCCCAAAAGAAAATTGGGAGGGAATAACAGGCTGTTTTTTACCAAGTGTTAGATTAAGCCTTCCTCATTCTTCCTGACCCTACACTTTCTGATATTCTGTGCCTAGGGCTGTTGTCATGAACAACACAAAATCGATCTGCTAAGAGATAAAATTAGATGTTTCAGGAAAAAAAGCATGAACTGGTTGTAAGAACTGACATCAGCATAGGAGAGGAGCACGCAAAGCAGGTCAAAGTTTGCACAGGTGAAACCATCCCAAAACGGCGAAGCCGAGAAAGTTGCAATCAACCTCAAATCATTTTTGTGCTGGCATGGCTCACAAACAAGTGGAGGTAAAGACAAGATTTTGTTAAATCTCCTTAATGGCAAAAAAGAAGAAACCTTTGATATTTTTAGAGCTTGTTTCAATTTTTATTAACGCAGTAAAAAAACAGCAACTTCAGATTGAAAGAATGCCTCAATAAATCTCTTCATTGTTCATCATCTAAAACTGCTGTTCTTGATGGAATTAGCATAGACAACTTTGAATCCATTAATTTGAAATAACTTGTAAAACATTTAATTTCCAAGTTGTAGTTTTATATATAAACAAATAATAGCATAGTTTATGATGTTTGTATAGGTAATAGCAATTATGGTTTGTAGAGATATGATATTTCAAAACTGTTTTACGTAATTTCCCGACATGCAAATATACAGGTGAGGGAAATTTTAAAAAATATCACGAGTGGTATTTATGCCAAATGTCACGTTCCAAACAATATCATTCAATTTGTTTATAAAATGTTAAAGGAGCTGTCTCATCCAGGATGCACTGCAGGTCTTTATTATTGCTTTACATACTCAAACCCACGTTGTCCCTGTTGTTACATTACCAGCAAAAATTAAAAGTGAAAAGTTCGATATTAATGCATATGGGCCGCTGTCAGCAAGCTATAAAGATGTGGAGGATCTGGCTGAAGAGCCCAAAAATCTTGAATTGACGAATGTTTTAAAGAAAATTCCTTCCCTGAGCACACCTTGATATTTGTTCGAAACTTTCCAAGAAGTTACTGGAAGTACGTGGTAACTGTATTGATTCAGAGAAAGACAAGGAGGACAAAGATGAGAGAATCAGACTTGCTGTTAAAATTGAAGGACTTGGGAAGTTTGACAGCTGCAGAATTCAGGAGTTAGTAAGCCTTCACAATATGCAGTGTTGCCATTGAGATAAAAGAACAAAAGCTACAGAGTACATTCATTTCGGCGTGGAACTATTCTTTAGAAAATTGTGGTCAAAAGAAGAGAGTGGTTTAATTTTTGATGGGTAAAGTGTGTCAGATGCAAAATGTCTTTGTTGTGATTGGTGGTTTAGCAATGACCTGACTGAATACTTCTTCGGAAAATTGAATAACGCATCTGACAGACATATATTTTTAGTACTTTCAGAGATGAGAGATCCTGATTTCTTGAGAATGTCCGTTCTTCAAAAGTTGAAGCCGGATATCAAGTTTATCCACTTTGCTATTAATATTATAAAGTCATCTAACAGTCCAATGAAAACAACCACTGGGTTTATGTCGTTATTAGTTTTGATGGTTCACAAATTTTCTATGGAGACCCAAATACATTATCGAAGGGGATGTGGTTTTTCTATCTAAAATTTGCAGGAAATGGATTGGTTGCAGTGAGTTTTCAATTTTTTCATTTGTTTTTAAATCGACGAACGTGAAACCCTATTTCAGACACGTGTGACACATATTTCGAGTGGCACATATTAATGTTCTCTCTCCAGTACAACAACCTATGTACTATTACAACTCGGTCTGTAAACAAACACCTGGTCAATGAAAAAGCTTTGCATTCTTAATTCGATGAATTTTTTCTTTCCAATTGAAAACGCACTCAATTAGTAAAATACCACACTTTTTGTTGATTCATAAATATTAACAGAAATACATCTGCTGATACTGTCTGGAAATCGCAACTGCATTAAGTCCAGATCTACGATCGGCTATAAAATGTGATGTTATAGGCTCTTTATTCTATCTTATTACAAAAACGGAAAATATAATGAAGCTACAATCATTTGATAATCATTTTTGTTTGTTTGTTTGCTATTGAAGATGGCCAAACTAAGGATTTTGACAATTCGATAAAAGATGGAAAGAAAGAAATAGACAGCAAATATTTCGGGCTAGAGGAGCCGCTCAGTGGCCATGGTGATGATAGAACACACAAATCCGGATGAACACTGTACCGTTAATTTAGCCTTTCAAGAGCTATCTACACAATTTTATGGCAAGTTTTGAGTGAGAGAGCGCTGAAGAAAAAGCACAACCTAAAGAAGGCACCAATACTGGTCCTACACATACTAGCCAGCAGTGCAATTAAAAAAAAAAAAAAAAGCCGCGCCACCTTGGTCAAGATAGTCTAACAAAAGTGAGGATATCCCTTGAACCCTGTACCGACAATTTACCCTTTCAAGAGCTATCTAGACAATTTTACGGCAAGTTTTTGGTGAGAGAGAACACCAAGGAAAAAGTAAAATCTGAAGAAGGCAGCTAAAATGGTCCTACAGATACTAGCCAGTACTGCAATAAAAAAAAAGTCACGCGACTTTGTGTTAAGATATTGTAACAAGAGTGAGGAAATTCGTTAAACTCTGTAACATTAATTTACTCTTTCTAGAACTATTTAAACAATTTTTAGCAAGTTTTCGGTGAGAGATTGAACTTAAGAAAAAGTACAACCTAAAGAAGGCACCTATAAACGATCTTGTAGACGACGATTCTTTTGACAGCTACCAATATTTTTCTGTCTGACAGCAGTCTACACTTTCCAATCCTTTCCCGAGAATGGTATAGTAATCAAATAATCCCAAAAAAGACTACGTCCAAAGCCTGTCGACTACTTAAAGGACTATCTAGACATTGGGTTTAATAGGAGGGGAATGCTTTCACTAAAAAATTTAAGCAGAATTAGAACAAGTTAGGATCTCTTCTTAAAAGTTCTATCAAATTCGTCGACAAAAAACGAGATGGTGATCTAATCAAGGATTTGTTTGCCAAGGCTACTAGTGTAAAGTTTGTGACTAAAATGCTTAACATACAAAACAGAAACTCAGTAAGATCTGCAAAAGATGAAATTGATCACAAAGTACAGAATTTTTAAATATTAAGCACACTTCACAGGTTGTAAAAATGATCTAACCAGTGAACAACAAAGGAGACTTACAAACTTATTTGTGTCTTCAGAAATTGTCTTTGCCGAGACTTAAAAAGATTTTGTAGTTATCATAAGTTCTGTTTCATTAGGTAAGAAATTTTTAATTATCATGCATCTTTCATACGTACTTTACCAAACTACAAATTCAGTGGAAACTAGTTTTGTTTAATGACCTTAAATCTACTGTATTACAATCAGTTAAAAAAATACAATAGCATGTACAAACATTCAGGAGCGGGCGCATTTATAGAATCAAATTATTTTAGCGCCATTCATTCGTGGCTGTTCTTTGTTGATCTTTACTGCTTCACTGACTTGTCTAATTAGTGCGTCCTTTTGAAAACATTTGGTAACATTGCGAGTTGGGTACTGTCCATTGATGTTTTTCTTTGCATGCCTCTTGTGTATATGTTCCGGGATGTCTCTCCTATGTACGTTTGGTTGCACTCAGTGCACTCAATCATGTTTTTGGCATTAGCAGCTTTACTAGGACTTTTCCTCCAGTTTGGCATACAATGCAATCTTCTTTGCTACACTTTTTCTCTTTGAAAAGATCTGATTGCTGTAACATTCTTTTCACGCTGGTACTACTTTTCTGGATGATCTTACAATGTTACACCAATGTTACGAAACTGGAAGCAAAGAAGATCTTGAAAACATGGAAAAAAAGACAGTGGATGTTAAAAATTGCTTATCCCATGCTCGTTTTGCTGGACAATTTTTAGAATGTTACATTACCATTAAGGCCGGCACACACTAGGCGACAAGTTCCTGCGACAGGTATAGCTTCCCGAACACACAAATTTTGCGCACGTTTATAGATTTTGGATGAGGGGGAATGTGTACTAGTTTTCAATTTCAAGATGGCGGACAAGAGAATGATTTGAAGGTCTAATAAAGGAAAAAAAGCTGTTAGTTCTGTTTATGATGCTGCTAGATAGCGAAGAATATAAATTGGTTGACAGAAAATATTGGATACGACAGTGGTTATCGAGAAGAGAAGAAGGGGGGTTTATCACACTATTTTTAATGAACTTGCCCTCGAAGATTCAAGTGGATTTTCTGAATACATGAAAATGCCTCAAAGTAAATTTATTGAGCTGTTAAACATCGTTGGTCCTTTAATACAGAAGATACTCCAATGCGAAAGCCAATTCCTCCTGGTGAACGTTTAGCGTTAACCCTCAGGTATCTAGCAACTTGAGAGAGTTTTACATCACTATCATTTCAATTTTGCATAGGAAAAACAACGATTTGAGAAATTGTCATGGACGTCTGCGCAGCTATACTCCATACCTTGAAGGAAAAATATCTCACAACACCAAACAGCGAAGAAAAGTGGCGTGAAATTGCTGAACTATTCCTTTCAAGATGGAATATTCCCAATAACATTGGGGTAATCGATGGAAAAAGAATTGTTATTCAAAAGCCAGCATATTCAGGATCTCATTATCATGGTTACAAAGGCAATGAGAGGCATAATTGCCCTGGTGGTTTCTGGGCCAGACTACGAATGCCTTTATGCTAACATTGGCACAAATGGGAAAAACCCAGATGGCCACTCATGGGCAAGGTGCAAGTTAAAGTTGTCGCTAGATAATTCCTCCAACCCACTCAATTTACCACCTCCACAACCCTTGCCAGGTCGCACTGTACCTGTGCCATTTGTCCTAACAGGGGATGAAGCATTTGGGTTAGCAATGTTGAGACCTTACCCACAGAAAAAACTTAACAGTGGAACAGAGAATTTCCAATTATCGTATTTCAAGGGGTGGAAGGATCTCTGAAAATATTTTAGGCATATTGTGTAATAGATGGCGTTGTCTTATAGTACCCTTTTTTTTTTAAGTCCAGAAAAAGTCAAAGTAATAACATCGGCAGTACTAGTACTTCACAATTGGCTTAGAGCAGACAACAGCAAACATGTGTACTGTCCCCCTGCAATTATGGATCAGGAAAATCTTGACACAGGCGAGTTCATTCCAGGCACATGGAGAGATGATAATCACAGAGAATCGTTTATTCACCTTGAAGTATCCTCATCAAAGAACCAGGGTTGCCAATGAGATGCGTGAAGAATTTACAAGCTGGTTTAACAATGAAGGAGATGTAGAATGGCAACGGAGAATGTGTGTACTTTAACCCAAATAATTTATGAAGCATTCATTTTTTAGATTGAGGGGCTGAGATTGAGGAATCCCTTTGGGTGTCGAATAAAAAATTTGAGTTAAAATGTCTTGACCCCCTCTCTATTTTTTTTAACTTCAACATCTCTTTTCAGGAAGAGCTTCCCCTATTGCTACTGATATATATTTAGTGACCCTTCCCTAGATTCCTCCAGTCCACCCTCTTTTAAGGGAGTGTTCATCATTTATGGTTGGGGGCACTTTCTGTGACTCCACTTTCCAATTCTATGAACCCCTTCAGAAAAAGCAAAACTCCAATGAACCCCCCCCCCCCCATGATAGCTAGACCTAAAAACGTTTTGGACCTATCCCCTTCCCCTCCCAAATATATTCCCACATATACACGTATTCAAGATTATGTTTTGATTATAATGAATAAGTGAAAATTCCAAAAAATGCATTTTTTCAATGAGCATTTATTTAATATTAATCTTTTTGTAGTAGGCCTTTCATGATTTTACACTTCTCTTTATGAAATGCTCTTTTTGTATAAAAAAAAACGTAGACAAGATTTTTTAAATAACCATGTGGCCTTTAATATAAACCAAAAATAGTGGTGCACACCATATCAGGAAAACTGCATTTTGAGGAAGAAATGCTCCTTGCAGACACTGATTTGACAGTAGAATGAGAGAATGTCAGGGAAATCAATGCAATGACATTTGACAGAGACTTGGCTAAACTTGTAGGGAAACATGCTTTGCCACATGTTTGTTGTGTGCAGCTTAACATGTTTCCTACTTAAGAGTATCCGAATATGTTTCCAGACAATGACTTTTGCCAATATGAGGAGTTTTGCCTCTTGTTAGTAATCAACTTGAGAAAAAGTTACACTTGAAAAGTGATTTTCAAATAAAAGTCCTAAATAAAATTTGAGTCCACAATTTAAAGAAACTTAGGTGACTGCCCCATAAACTATCTTGAAACCGTAACAAACCCCCTACTTTAACTCAAAGTAAATAATGAACACTCCATAAAAAAAAAAATGAATGCTCCCTTAAGACTTGCACAAAGTGAACAAAATGCTTTTCAAATGTTTGTGTTTGCTTGAATAGAATATTGTTGAATTAACCCTTTCGTTTACAATCGGACGAATTCGTCCGATACACACGTGTTCATCAATATTCTTCCCAGGGGACCCGGGTTAGTAATTTTTTGTCTCTTATATTGCATTATGGGGATAGATTATTGTGGCTGCTTTGCTTTACTCGCATTTTAGCTCTAAAAACGTGTAAATTTTGACAGTTTTTTCGCCAAAAAAGTTGTGATTAT
>JANTNT010227489.1:0-14885 GCA_024752375.1 Entacmaea quadricolor
TTTTTCTGAGCTTTCTACAAAGTAACAGTATATGTTACTTATTTAACTGCAAAGATCATTCGAATTTATTCATTACTTTATCCGCAGAACAAACCACTCATATACAGTAATAATAATAATAGTAATAATAATAATAATAATAATAGTAATAATAATAATAAATCAAAGTTATAAAAAATCATATATATTTAAAAAAATTAAAGTTAAGGGATTTCGGGGACCTTGCTACTGCGCACCTTGTTTGCGCACGACATTTTCAAAATTCCGGCAAAAAGAAAAAAAAAGTACTAGTTGGATCACGTTTTATCATAAGAACGTGCTTTATTGACATTTTATGTCGAAAAAAATGCATATTGAAGAGAAGTGGTCGCCATTTCACTAGTACCCAGTCCCCACCTGGCAAAAACATTCAAAAAATAATTTACAGCCTTATATCGGTCTTTGCGCATTAGTTAGCACTTTAAAAAACCATATTTTTTAAATCAAAAGATGCATTTAAAATTCTTGCGATTTAGAATAAAAAATACCACATTCACTGATTGGATTTTCATAAATGTTTCATATTTAGAAATCTGTACACATATAGAGGCGAGAATCATGCGTATAATTTTGCTTCTATAATTCTCTTTTTAACAATTTGTGCAAATAATTTAATGATTTTCATATCCACAAATGTTAGAAGAACAAAATGATCTATCGTTTGAAATAGTCTACCACTTCGATTAATACGCACTTTTACCAAATCGTATATGCTGGATAACTTATATGGTGACACCCACTTTTTTCTGTGCTTCTTGACTTGCCGGCCTAACAAAGATCTTTAACTGAAAAGACTTCTAAGAAAATTCATTGATTAAATTTAATGGTACCAAACTACCGAAATGTTAACATTAAAGTTAAAATTAAAATTATCGTTAAAACGCTGATTATTTAGGCCATAAATTTTTTTTTATTTTTTCTTTCATTCTTTCTTAATTTCTTTAAAAACAATATTCTTCCCTAGTGTATTGCGCCTTTTACAACATAAATAAAGCTATAAAACAACCCATCTGTAATGTGTTTTTTGTGAAATCGATCCTGGAATTAATGCCTTTTAAGAGACAAAAAAGGTTTGAAAACACCTGTCCATTTAACTCCGTTTCTTTTACTTGTTTTTATTATAATGTCTTGTCTTAAACGAAATATGGCTGAAAAGGTATTGCGATGAATTGGAAGCTAATAAATTTCGGTTGTTCCAAAGGCGAAGATGTATTGGGCACCAAAATAAGATTGAAAGAATGAAAAAAATAAAAAAAAAAAAAAAAAAAAAAAAAAAAAAAAAAAAAAAAGGAAAAATGAAAGAAAGAATAAAAAAGAAAAAGAAAAAACCTAATTTAGGTCTTTTATTAAATGGCTTTTATATTGTATATCGCCTGCACTTGGCTTTACATGAGTCTTATTAAAATTTAGAACATTATTTCGCAAAATAAAAGAACTTTATTTTCAAATTACGCCCTCCCCTATCACTTCAAGATGAATGAAAAATCCTTCCCTTCCTCGTACTGTATATTCATTTTGTCTCCTCGCTTAGGACTTAAACTCCAAAACTGATAACCCGATAGTATTCGGATTTCTAGACTTACCAAATTGTTCGTCATACATATAGGGACGTATACGCGGCCATTTATTGCCTCGTTTTAGAAAAACATGCCCTCGGTTGACAACATGATGATGGCGATCTGTTAGTGAGAAAAATAATGCCGTAATCCCGAAAAAAAAAAAAAAAAAAAAAAAAAAAAAGAACTTCGAACATTAAATTTATTTACTGGTCAACAATAAGTAGATGAATTTAAAAAGTTTGTCTTTGCTCTTTGAAATGTTAGAGACATAAAAATTTGCATTAATTTCAAAGCTATTAAAAATAATTTAAACACACACACACACACATATATATATACAATAAAAAATAAAGAGGTCTAATATTTGACAAGTAATTGGACATTCATGAAAAGGCTATGTTTTTTTCCTCTCTCTTGACTGAAAATCATTTTCACATAGCAGCCTTATATATAGTGTTTTTATTTCGTTTTTTCTCTTTTAAGCATTTAAGTTTATATTAAGTATCACAACATTATTCGAGGAAGAATTCAAGTTTTTTTTTTTCTTTGTAAATTTGAATACCGAGTTTTATTCTTAGGTGTTATCTTAGCGTCCTTCAACATTTAGATCTATCTGTTCTAAAAAATAAATAAAAAAAAAAAAAAAAAAAAAAAAAACAGGAATATTAGACAGCCAGCTTCAATTTACCTTACCATTTAAAGGTGCTTGTTGTGAAAGAGAAGAAAACGAGAAGGAAACTAAAATTAAAAACCCAACATCCATCGCTGTCGCGAAGCGAAGAACGGCGATTTGACTGGCAATGAAGCAAGGTGTTTTCGGATCAACTCTCGAAGCAAATTTGCATATTTATTTCAATGGAGCGAGCACGCCAGACGAAATGGACAAAATAAACATGACTTTTGAAATTAGCAAATGAGATGACATTTCCCATTCTTGTTTCCCAAGACACAATATATATTATTTATATTTTCTTTAGTTTACTTTTTTAGATTTTAATCTTTTATTTATGTCATTTATTCATATTTCTTATATTCTGTATTTATTGAAAAAAAATTAAAAAATACTTTTTGTTATTCAACCAACGAAATTAAAACTTCCGCATCGATCTCTTGACTCCTAGAGATCTCTATTGTTGTCAAGTTATAAACGTTCACAGTAGATCTCCACTCAATAAATTCACACAAATTTACTCAATAGTTCGTTTTCAGTCATTCACAATGGCAACCGCAATATTGTTGTATACCAACATGGCCGCCTTGACGTTTCATTGAAACTCTCTATAGAATAACAATCTACTTATCGCTAGCCTTAGAAATGAAAACTTTGGCGATGAGTTCAAAAAATATTAGGGACTGGTCATTATTAAAGTCGGAGGTGGATGGGGGGGGTGGAGGAGAAATTGCTTTTGAGACCCCACTCTGATGGCATTTATTATTTTTCGGGAGCCCCCTTTTGGGACTATGTAAGTTATCAAAGGGACTTCAGGACCCCCTTTAAATGTCATTTTCAGCTTTCAAGACCCCCCCAATTTCTCAATTTCCCAAACATTTTCAGGACCCCGCAATTTCTCCTCCAACCCCCTCCGACTTAAATAATGGCTAGTCCCTTATGTACATATTGACTGAGCAGGAGAGCCGGACCTGAAAATGTTTGGATCCAGTCATAATTAATCGACATACAGAACGAGCACAACGAGGTCCGTACACATGATCAAGAGCCAAATATTTTCCCGTACGGCCCGACCTAATTTAGTCAATAAGCATTTTATCATATGACCAATTCTTAGAAAGATTTAGTCTGAAAAATTTTGTATTTCATCGGGCAACGTTTTGAGCAGGTCCGTGAATGATTTGTGTTAATGCTCTTCATAGGAGAGCACATGCCAGTCCTTACGGGTCATGTGATCAATTGTATTATTTGTCAAAAATCTAGATCTGTTGGTAGTCAGCCTTGATTGATATGAACTTTCTATCATTAGACATAGGGCAGTTTTCATATCACTAATTTTGATGTGATCTTTCTTGTGGTGGGGTTCATTTCTTAATTAGATTAATTCTAGAAACTCGTCCCCAGTCCTCTACTCGTTTCTGAAAAGGCCTATACAATACAATGCAATGCAGTACAATGCAATGCAAACACATTGTAATGCAATGCAATGCAATGAACTTTATTTAAAGAGGGAAAACGCACTAACGATTTACAGTTATTTAAGATACGGCCCTCAACAACATGGTTATATAACAAACACTTATTGACTGGTAACTACGTTAAGAAAGTATGTTTCATGGTCCCTCGACCAACAATATTCTAATATTTTCCTTGCCTCTTCCTCGAGAAACATTGGCAGTTTCCTGGCCACAAGACATATTGTTTTTCTCGATCCTAGTCAGTATTATTATATATTACACGTATACAAATATTACATAAGCGGTACTGTATATGTGCAGAAGCTCAGCGTGCTGTAGTTGATCGTTTTGTATTTAATATTAAGGTACCAACCCGGCCATTGTAAATATTTACTTTAATATAGAAGATTCTGTTTTCATTTCTATTTATTAAGGTAACTCCAACTTAATAACGTGCCGGCGGATTTTGAAATTAATCTTGTCTGCTAAGTTTAGAGTAAAATTGTTCGAGTTCAAATTGCGCGGTGAGGTCAATCTTTAGTAACAATCTATTTGTCCAAAATCTGAAGTTTCGTAGAAATCATACGATTTTTTTTGCGAACAAGAGCACAAAATGTAAAAATACTACTGTTTCAAAATGGGGGAATCGACTCAAAATAAAATTCTGAATATACCGTCAAAAGCTCAAAAGTTTAAGCTACTACACTGTTCTTATTGGAAATACCCTAGGGTTTTGGACGCGACACGAGCCAGCGAGTTAAAAAAGAGAAATATCTGCCCGTTATTATATTGGAGTCGCTTTAAATAATTTCATCATATAAATTTCTCTTACATTATAAAGCTTACGCTGACTAACTTTAATATATTTCACTTTCAGCTGGCCTTCGGACGAACCCCCCGGATGAGGACGGTTTGGAGTTCTCTTTCCGCTCTTTGAGATTCTTTAGAAAATTAACATCAAGTGAAATAAAGCAAAGAAAAGACATACAGGTCCAGTCTTTTTGAAAATCGAACCCACCCGTCAAGAATGCAGACTACGTGTCTTGACTTGATTGATAGTTCTTGGCTCCTTGCAAATTTCAAATTAAAAACCTATATTATTAGTGTTTATAATAATGACAGCAGTCTTAATTTACAGTAATATAAAGGAAATCCTCCTGCATTTCTCGACCAAAAGAGACTTCAGTGAAAAGGAATATAGAATGTATTTTCGAAGAAGCCAAAACGTGAGTACATCAAAGGTATTTACTAAAGATGATTTGCTTAACTGTTATTCACTATGTTACTTGTATGTGAAAGGCTATGTCGATGGAAGCGTACATTAAGTAGCATTTATGACAAGAAAATAATATTAAGCATTGAGTTTTCTTTAACTTCGATATCTGATCTAGTTAATACTAATTCTAATTTTACTAATAATAGTGTTGACTTTTAAGCAAGAAAAAACAAAGAGAGAAAGAGAGAAAGAAACAAACAAAGAAACAAAGAAACAAAAAACAAACAAACAAAAGAAAGAAAAAAGAAATTAAGAAAGACGGCTAGATAGACTTATTGTTTAGTATTCAGTTTTTCTTTCATTTGGTTGGGAATACAAAAAATAATTTTGAAAATGATTTATTAGGAAAGAAAAAGGACAAAATTCACAGTTTTTATCAGTACGCAGTTCACAGGCGTTTCTATCGTTTCTATGTATTATACACCGACGCAGCTCAAACTAGATTAATCACTAGTTTTCTTTTGTATTTCTCAAAATCCAATCGTTTCATAATTATTAAAAAACCCTTCCAAATCGAAATTTAACATTACCTCTGAACATATACATGGTGAATTGGGATGATTAAACTGGTAGATTTCAGTTGACATGGTGAACCTGTTGATTTAGGATGGGGTTTTTCCCTCTTGAATTAAATGAAATTAAGTGAACAAAGAGTACCGTGAACCATAACATTGGTTCTTGATGTACGTACTACGTCGAAAAAGAAGTACAAATGTCAGATTTGCATTTACTTTAAAATGTTATTTGGATTTAGCTTTAGACCATTTCACGTTTGTTTTCCCAGTGTTTTTCCCAAAACACTTTCGCAAATGATTTAGTTTTGCTGACTTTTTAAAAGCAAGCACATTTTACAGAAGAGCAACGCGGAAGGAAATTAAATAAATGCAATGTAATAAAGAAACACAAACGACAAACTAAGCATTATACTTAGTATTTCATAACCGCCGCCCAGATAGCTCAGTTAGTAAAGCGCCGGTCTGTTGTGCGGGAGGTCGGGGTTCGAATCCTTGTCGGACCAACACTCAGGGTCTTAAGATAACTGAGGAGGATGCGCTGCCTTTGTAATGATATCTTCAAATGGTTAGACCTTCAAGTCTTCTCGAATAATGACTTTAAACTGAAACTGATTTTAAACCCTTCTTCCCAACACTTCCTTAACGTGTATCATGGGGGGCATTAAAGAATTTGTTGTATTGTTCGTATAAGAGTAGGGGATTGTCTCACGGTTCAACAGCCTATTCCAATTTAATGCATAACTTACTAATTATCTTCTCATGAAACTAAGATGCGTGGCTGCCAATGGCGCCTTATAATGCAGCATGTAAAGTCCTCCACTCACAATACTGAACTGTAAAGCGCATCGAAACATATGTAAAATACGCTATACAAGCACTCATTATTATTATTATTATTATTATTATTATTATTATTATTATTATTATTATTATTATTATTATTAACTTATTAACTTATTAATGAAAATCCGCAAACAGTGTTGTTCATAAACTAAAACCAAAAATGAAAAAATTAGATTTGTTTTGATTTGATTTTAATTCATAATAAATCTAAAATGAGCTTTTCAGTCAACAGTACACCAACACCAGTTGGACGTGGACCGTTTCAAGCAATTTTATTTAAAAAATATGTAATGCAGTTATTACTGGAATGAGAAACGACAGTTTTGAGACGCATGTTTTGACGCGAAAACGACAATGTTGTAAGAGGCTACGCACGGGCCGATATAAATGAAATTTATGCTCAGCCAATCAGAGACAACTGTTCTCATGCCCGAAATGAATATTCAGGTTTAACTATGACGTTGCCCCTAACATTGTTATTTTCACGTCAAATCATACGCCTCAAAACTTTGTCGTTTCTCACTCATGGTCAAGTGATAAGAGTAGTATCAAAATGTCGAAAAGCTGGAAGTTTTGGGAGTGGGATGTGAAGAAACCTTGTATTTGGCATGTCCCAAAGGTTTTCTTAGAGACTTTTTCTTCTTCCTGCCACTCGCTGACTATTCCACATTTTTGATATGAGATATATAATATTTATGTACAATTCTGATTTTCCCCTAGCTTTTGGATGTAGTTGTTATGGTGATTCTGTCAATTCCTTTGCTTGGCGTTAACACAGCAAATCTAAGCAACAGTTTCAAATGGACAACCTGTGAAGCACGTGACTCTTTGATCTGTAAATGTACAAGTGATGTCATCATTGACGTTATAGCAAGATGCCAATTTAATCACGTGACTGAGCTGGCTTTGGTCATCACTGTTCCTCGGCACGTTGTTCGATTGTAAGAACGTTTTTAAAAGAATTTTTACTATATTTAAATACATAGCTTTTTCTATACATGTGGAAATTCTTTCAAATCTTAAAACAATGGCTGCTCACAATTCATTATTACAGTTTTTCGATTTAGCATTTTATTGATTTGACCAAGAACATTCATCGCCAGCAGGCTTTTGTGCCTGTGGATAGTTTTGTCTTAGTCATGCGCGCGCATACTCTAGCGACGCCTGACTGTTATTGTTGTTTCACCATCTTAGATCACATTTGTTTCTGATTAAGGTGACTGCCTACTACTGAACGTTCGATAAGAACCCACCCACTGGGGCGCGCGCGGACGAATACCACTGAGTTTCCATGACCATCTTCAAAATTTTTGTAAGGAACCATTGGCGTTTTGAGGGCAAAAATCCCAAATTTTGCGGGACTGTTTGTTTTTCCCCCCAATTTTCTGAAAGAGTATGCAAAAAAGAAATTTCCTTCAAAATTAGAAAAAATGTTCATGGGTTTTGCAAATAGAAAAAGCCGAAAAAGCCAAAACTATCGCCATGGAAGGAACAAAATATTAAAATTTTTGGGTTTTTCACACAGATCTTGGTTAAACCCAATTTTGTTTCATGATACGATGTTTGGGTTTTCTGATAAATTCAACTGAAAAGCGTCATTTATTTTCGCGTTATGAATTTTTCAAGAACGCATTTTGTTTTAGCCCATTTTCCGTCACAATTCTTCGTTTGCACGTTATTCGTCCTCGCTGCCATGTTGGTGGTATTTAAAAAGAGATTTTTCACTAGCTTCTTTTGTTCGTACCACCAACATGGCCGCTGTGCCTTTGTCTTTTGATTCCCTTGGGATTGATTGCAAACCATCAATTTTGCAAGTACGCATGAATTAATCCTCGATATATCAAAAACCACCTCATTTTTTTCTTTTTATATTTGAAATCAGTATTAAATTCTGATTGAAAAAGATATGATTTAAAAAGGTATGGTTTAAAAAATAAATTTTATGGATTTCCTCATAGGCAGTCACCTTATAGCTCGTTCTTTCGTCGATTGCCTTATTTACTTGCGCATGTATGACTATTTTTTTCCCAAGAAATCTTTCTGGCAACAATTTAAAAGAACTTCCTTATGGCGCTTTTCGAAACTACAGTATGTTAATATATTTGTAAGTAAACTAATTATTTGTTTAATTTTACTGATTTATTTTGTCTTTATAATTATATTTCATTATGTGTACGTATTAAACTCGTAGTATTTAATACAAAAACTAGCGCAAATAAGTTTGAATCCATGTTTAATTTCTCGACGTTTCGACGCCATACAGCGTCATTTTCAAGAGTGATTTAATTTTCAGAAAAGAATGTCATATAATAGTACTAAGTACCATATCATGATAATACTGTTTTTAATAACATATCTTCGCTCTAACAGAGTCTGATTGAATATTCATTGATGGTCATATTTTCTGGATAAATAGCATCTCGTGAATGAGGCAGTCTAATTTCCCTGAGCACTTCTTGAGGATAAAGTTCTTACTCAGATCATGCTCAGATCAGGTACATCTGTTACGCCATGGGCTGACTTCATTTGTTTTCCAATTGTAGAAAGGCGGTGTTGTGTTCTTCAATTCTTTGAAGTAAGTGGCGGCCTGTATACCCAACATATTCTGAATCACACAAACCACATTTAAATAAAAGGACAACAGAATGTTGGTTAACTAGTGGTGGTTTTACTTCATGCATGTGCAGTTTAGCTTCATCTTGAATTTCTTTGACTTGTGAAACAGCCTGTAGGTTGATGTTCAGTCTTTTACTCAGTGAGCCAAGTTGCCTTTTAACCACGTTGGCGGACTTTTGGTCTGTTAGAGCGAAGCTATTTTATTAAAATCAACAACAGTATTATCATGGGATTTAGTACCATTATAAGACATTCTGTTCTGAAAAATAAATCCCTCTTGAAAATGACGCTGGATGGCGTCGAAACGTCGAGAAATGAAACATTGTTGCGTTGTTTTCTGTATTGAATACTACGAGCAAGGCTGCTTTAATCAAAGTATTTAACTCGAAACCGTTTTTCTTTCTTTCTTTTATTCATTATATTTCATTTTTTATCTAGCTTTATACTTATTCCATCTTTTGTGTGCCTTTTTTCTTTTTTTTTGTTTAGACTTTTTCTTCTCTTTTTGACTTCTTCTTTTGCCAATTGGAACATAAAATTTTACTTGTCATTCTTGTTGTTCTGCTTTCTTCTGTTGCTGTTGTTGTTTTGTCAGCAATGTTTGTTGTTGTTGTTGCTTGCGCTATTGCCATTGCCATTATCATCATTGCCATTGCCATGTCCATTGCAATTGCAATTGCCATTGTCTTTTTCTCTCTCTCAATTTTTTCTTTCTTTCTTTCTTTTTCTTTCTTTCTTTCTTTCTTTCTTTTCTTTTTTCTTTTCTTTCTTTCTTTCTTTCTTTCTTTCTTTCTTTCTTTCTTTCTTTCTTTCTTTTCTTTTTTCTTTTCTTTCTTTCTTTCTTTCTTTTTGTACCATTTTCATCCTCCGAATTCCTCGCTTTTCTCCACATGGTAATCTAATAGCTATTGAATAGCTTATGTAAGAATGCTCCAACCACGTAGAAATAAAACAATTTTAATGAGCCAAAGCTTTTGGACGAAGTGTCCATCATCAGGGCAAGTGAAAACAGTACAGTACGCGCGAGGTGAGATACCATTACAGTAACTATATATGGTGATGATAACGGTAACTAGCGCCCTAAAATTACAGTCGCGCGCGCTAACTCGAGATATATTGGAGCTATTAGAAAATTATACAACTGATTAAAAAACATAAAAAATAAAAATAAAAGATTACAATCTGAAAAAAATAAACATTCCTAAAATATTGAACGAGATCCTATCTATTACGATTTTCGCAAAATAGTATAATTTTTTGGAATAATGCATCCAGTGTCCCGATTACTACTTACTAATGTTGCTGTTAATAATAAATAAATGTAATATAACAATCATTAATTAAATTTGACGATATATAAAAGGCATGAGCTCTAACTTTTGTATGATATTTCTAAAACTATTTATACTATCAGAGTTTCGCGCAATTGGAGGTAGTGTATTCCAAAGGTGGCTTGCCACAGATATGAGTGGAGGCGCCACTTGGTATTAAAAGAATTTTGCTCGACTTTTGAAACTGAGCCTCTAAGATTATATTTAATTGAACGGAATTTAAAAAAAGTCATTAATGTATTTATTTACCGTTGTCTTTAAGGACGTTCATGCGCAAAAGATCCTCTAGACAGATTTAAAAAAAAATTGCATAATGAAAGAAAAACATATAAGAAGTAAAACAACCAAATAAAAAATGGGGGTCACAATTCGTTTAGCCGCCATAGTTCGTGGAAGCTAACCCTTTTTGCAGTAAAAATGCACGAATAACGCAAACATGGAAATTTGTCAAGAAGAAGCCGTATTTTGATAAAAAACAAATTCTACGTCCTCACACTTTGCAGAAGTCTAGTGAAGGATACAATAATTGCTTAGCATCTGTTTTTTTTTTTTTTTTTTTGATTAAAAACTAGTAACATGAAAAGATATTGAGCTAAAAGTGTGCACTTGCAACTTAAAAATTACCTGGAATTGCATTCCAATCAGACACAAAATATGTAATTTCGATTTGATTCACTAGACAGATTTTTATTATTCTTTTTCTGAAAAGTTAGATAATATATTTTACTTTAAAATAAGAGAATAAAAAAAGGGGCTCATCTACTTCGTTTTCGAGTTATTTCCACATAACGTTTCTGATCCTAATGGTTCCCTATAAGTCAAAAATCAGTCAGGCGTTCCTCGCTTATATAAAAATAGCGCGCGCTCGTTCGTAGAAAGGATGCGCAGAAACAATGCCCATGAACGTCCTTAATGTATTTAAAAAGTAATAATAGCACCTGATAATATCTCCTATGTTCTATCGTGCGCATATTGATACTAGAAAGTATACTCTCATATGAATTAGACTTAGATAAACCTAGCAACGTTCTAAGGATATAGTAATTAGCATCGTCTAATTTATTTGATAATGTTCTGGTAATCCCTACTAACACCGGACCACAGTATTCGAGATGTGGTAAGATGAAGGCTTTGTATAATTGAATCATCACGTGTCCTGGTATGAAAAGCCTTATTCTGCGTAGAGCGCTGGTCTTTGCATAAGCCTTACTGAGATGTATTTTTAAATGTTCATCATACGCTAGTTTTGAATCAATGTTCATACCGAGTCAAAGAATCTTTGATTTCTATTGGAGGATCACCAAATTTCGGATCGTACTTGTAAGTATCGGTTCCCATAACAAGGGCATCACCATAGTTGCTGTAATGCTGTCTCACCTCGCGCGTATTGTACTGTTTTCACTTGCCCTGATGATGGACACTTCGTCCGAAAGC
This sequence comes from Entacmaea quadricolor, assembly GCA_024752375.1. Classification (NCBI taxonomy): domain Eukaryota; kingdom Metazoa; phylum Cnidaria; class Anthozoa; order Actiniaria; family Actiniidae; genus Entacmaea; species Entacmaea quadricolor. The sequence continues at coordinate 11,741 of JANTNT010227489.1, forward strand.
TTTGGATCATTAAAATTGTTTCATTTCTACGTGGTTGGAGCATTCTTACTTAAATATGGCAACCCTACGTACAATGGCATTCTAAATATTGAATAGCTGTTTTTACGGTTGTATGCAAATGAGATAATCCCTTTGTTTTTGAATCATTCAAGCGAGGCTATCAGGCCAATACAATGCATAATAGATCATTTGCATCTCATTTGCATACAACCGTAATAACAACTATTACTTTCCTATTCTCACTCTTAAGATCATTGTCTTCTAACAACATACACACCATTAGTCAAGGAGCGTTCAGTGGACTGACAAGACTACAAGAGTTGTAAGTTCATTTGCAAGCCTCAACAGCAAATCTCGATGATCTTGTCGTTGTTGTCAGATAAATTAATTCTCAATTGTTTCAAAATTTTAGCAGTGTTTTCGATAAACGAGCTACGTCACGTTTGTTAACTAGATAACAACTTCCAACAAACCAAAATCGAACAAAATCTGAAATTTAAATTGTGATAGGTTGAGACATAAATTAAGCAACGTTTCTTTAAAACCTCCAACAATATTAAATTCATTTCACACCGCGAATCTCAAAAGAATGTATTTGGCATGACTTTGAACGGTAAACATGTGAACATTCCAGCTTGGAAGTTATTACTTTACTCCATATTTTGGGTAAAATCTAATATTTTCCGAAAATGCACCCTAAATCTCGTGGCAAAATAATAAAATACACAAAAGAAGTCACACTTTTAAAATTCGCACTGTAATTCCAAAAATCTGATGTTTTCTACAGAAATCTGCAAGATAACATCATCACACACTGGGACACAAGCTTGATTCAGAAAGATTTACCAAATCTCAGCATGCTGAACATTGCAAGAAATATTTATTGGAAACCAGACCAACAAATACTATCATTATCGGACCTTAAAATAATTTTTTTATTGATGGAGTTCTATGAATACGATACTTGGGACTCCTCCATTTTTCGATGTTACTTGATTCGAAAACACATGAATATTCATAAAAATTACTCATTCACGGAAAATCTTTGGCCGATGATTCAGGAAAATGGAAAGCAAACTGTCTTGCCGTTACAAACAGGCGACTGTTGGCAATGGAACCTGACTTTTCAAAACAACAGCTACTGGGATGTTATAAATAAAACTAATTTTTATTCTCATTGTGAATCTGTTAAGTCTTTTGGATTATCAAAAAGTCCTATAACACCAAGTTTTTCTGAACAACAACAAAGGAGATGGTATGTTGCATTTCGATCATTTAGACCTTTTTGCTGGAACACGATTAAAGCGATCCACATCGTAGCTTGGGTAGAAGGAATTTGTGTAATGGTTTTTAACCTGATCGTTATCATAACAACTGTAAGAAGCAGAGTTCTACGAGAGTCTGTAGCACATGTTCTTGTGGCTAATATTGCTGTAGGCGACTTGTTGATCTCATTCTACATGATTATAATTACAACTACAAGACAGAGTATGGATGGTATTGAATTCTATGAATTTCATCTACCATACTACTGCAGAATTATTGGGATGTTTTTCTTAATTGGACAGTTTTCAAGTCCTGTGATGTCTTTTATAATGACATTAGAAAGGTATTTAGCTGTTGTGTACTGCATGAGACCACACATCAGAATCACGAGGAGAATGTCGTATGCTGCTATACTAACAGTCTGGAGTTTATCTGTATCAATTTCAATTAGCTTTATGATTTCCTCTCAGTTATCTAGAATGACTGATGCAATGTGTATTCCATCAAGTAACATCGATAATGAATATGTACTTCATTATGTTGGGGCTATCGGAATGGTATTGTATATTTTTGCAATTGCCTTATATGGTCATATGTATTTGGATTTCCAAAAAACTAACCAGAAGACCGTACAGTTACAAAGAGAAAACAGTTTAGCACGCAGAATCGCACCCATCTTGTTCACAAATGTATTCTTTTTCATATTACCTTTGGTGTGTATTGTTATCGTGTACAACCTTAGAAATTACATCTCTTCTGTAGCTCAAGATATTTTTTGGAACACGTTTGGCTTTACTTGTCTTGGTATCAATTCCTGTTTTAATCCCATTCTATTCTCGTTTAGAAATAGGAAATTTTGCAAGGAGTTTAAAAGGCATTTTTTTCTCTTTCAAAATTCTGTTGGTATTCAGCCTTGACTGAATAAGAAATAAGTTAACAGCTAATTGTACTTAACATTTTAATTTAATCACTTTTTGTCAACCACGTGCCATGTGGTCACTGATAATATAGAATATCTACAAATATAAAATTTGATTAATAATATTTAAAGGCCTTATTGTGTTTTCTTGCTGACACAAGGTCAAACAAACTCCTTTCCACCAACACCAATTAAAAAAAGTAATCAGTAGCTTTATTTATTAAAGAACATAAACCATCCCTGAATGAATGAACTAGGACAGTCTATTCCCTACTCAAAGTCATTGAATATTCATTATCCATTATGATGACAAAATTTACATAAACCCACTCGCCGAGGGGAACGGTAATGCATCCAACCACTCACCCCGTTCTGCTTACTCATTAGCTTACCCTGTCGAGCTCGCTCGTCAAGGAGACTCCATACCTTATGCGTATGAGTAAGGAGAAGGAATGATAAACTGCTGCAAGTAACAATGAAGTCAAATTAATTAACTTTTTTGTTTTAAATAGAGACTAGCGGCTAGGATTTCTGGCTTTCATCCATCTGGCACTGGTTCGACTCCCTGTATGGTGATATTAGTTTTTGAGTTATGTACAAAAATATTTTGTGCGGCTAAAGATGTTTTTCATTTAGTAAATTAAAAAATAATCTTGGCATAACCTTTTATCAAAAAGGTTTTTTTAGTCTTGTAAAATCTAGGTAGTTAATTTACAATCACAAGTTTGATTGTTTCGGTTGCTGCTCCACCATACATCCAAAATGTCTACTCTCAAAATTATAACACTAAAAACAAAATGGTCGACAGGTGTACTCTAGTAAAAATTTTACAAAAATAAAAAAAAAAAAAAAAAAAAAATTAAATTAAATTAAATTAAAAATAAATAAAAAAAAAAAAAAATGAAAAAAAATAAAAAAAAATAAAATAATAAACATTAAAAAAAACAAAATAAAAAAAAA
>JANTNT010227600.1:0-14881 GCA_024752375.1 Entacmaea quadricolor
TGGATGGTTTGTAGGTAATTTGAAACACCGTGAATAAAAACGAGTTTACTTAACTGACGTTTCGGACGTTAGTCCTTCGTCTTTTACTCCAACGATTTACTGATTATATCAATTCACTTTATCCTACTTATCAAATTTGAATTAGTCATTTCTGAGCAAAATTAATGTGCTAGATCTCACCCTGCATCTGAATAACGGCTTTATTGAAACTGATACCTACTCTTAACCCACTGATAGCCACTTGTATTTAGCTCCTTCTAGTGCCCACCCTTCACATTGTACCAAGGCCATCCCTTATAATGTGGCTCTTAGGTTAAAACATAACTGCTCACCCATGCAATTTCTACAACTTTTTATTGCTGATGAAGGCCAAATGGCCAAAACGTTGAGAGAAGAAATTTAATAGCACCCATTAGTTGACTCATGTCGTCTCTTATGTATACATGTATAGGGTCATGCTGTAGCAGGAGGGTGTGTGTTGGCATCAGCTTGTGATTACAGGATAATGGCTCCCAACTACACTATTGGACTTAATGAAACAGCTGCAGTAAGTTAAAGAACATGCATGTAAATGTGTGATAAGTAACACCTGTATTTAGGAAACTATGTAAAGAATATTCATTTTTTAAAAAATTGGTTTTGAATTTTTTTAAGGTTTTACACACAAGCTTTGAAACTTAAACTCTTAGAAAGGATTTATGCAGAATTATCCACTCATCAGTCCAATAATTATATACTCAGTTGAGCAACACATTTTTAATATCTATCATTCTTCACTAAACTAAAAAATAAATCTTCTAATAATGTTTGACAATATTATTTTAGGGCATTGCAGTGCCTTCCTGGTAAGTAAATATTCAATTTGTGATAGAAAGCACCTTTAATCATTTTAACACTGAGTTTGATGATTGGTGGCAAGGTGTCAGTAGGTGGTTGGCAAGGTGTCATTAGGTTGCTGGTAAGTTGTCGGTTGGTGGCTAATAATGTGTCATTATTAAGTCTATTGTATTGTAGTGTATTAGATGGCTGGTAAGGTATCAATAAGTTTCAAGTATCTATATCATTTGGGTTCTTCTTTGGTAGGGTAGCACAGTGTCTTATCAACTTAGTTGGCCATAGGGTTGGTGAAGAAGCAACATTGTGCAGTAAAATGTTTTCCAGCAACGAAGCATTAAATAAAGGTCTTGTTGACAAAGTTGCTGATCAAGAAACCATAATGGAAGAGGCCTTTAAAGAAATGGACAAATGGCTTGCTATTCCAGGTAAATATCTAATTTTTTTGCCTTCATTTGTTTTATTTTTGTTTTTCATGACATTTTTTTCCCTCTAGAACAAGGTAGAGAATTTACAAAACATGCAATTAGAAGAGAAATTCTTCAAAAAATGAGAGACAATAGAGAAGAAGACATCAAAAGTTTTGTTAATTATATCATGCAAGACTCAACTCAAAAATATGTTCAAATTCAGATCAATAAGATAAAACACAAAACTAAAAAGTAAGTTGAGATTTATGTGGATTTGTTTCTTATGAAAAAATTTGTGGTAAAAACTTATAATAATGCAGTAAAACTGTATTAAACATGTAAGAATGAATTAAAAATTGTTGTTGAGGAACCTTTTTAAATATTTATACAGCCATTGTTTATCAAAAATTATTAAAGCTTAAAATTCTGCAATTTTCGCATGAAAAATTAGCAGGAATAAAGAATAGGGAATTATATTTGTTATATTCATCTTCATATTAAGTCACTTTGATATACTGTAGTGGAAAGTCATACAGAACAAATGCATGATGAAAAAATCCAATGCCCCAAGCAGGACTCAAACCCATGACTCTCGGTGCTCTACCAACTGAGCTAGCAAGGCAACTACAGTGAAGAGAGGATTGAGAATTGCTCTAGGACATCAATTCTTCACCATATGTTTGCCCCCAACCCTCTTGGAACTAAGAATTACTTCTGTTGTTCTTTAACTTACACCATAGGAACAATCAGGGCACTGGATTTTTTCATCATGCATTTGTTCTGTATAACCTTCCATTACAGTATATCAGAAGTGACTTCTCTGAAGATGAACAAAACATATAGTTCAAAATAGAGTGAAGTCATTAAACCCATGAAGTAGATTAGACTTATTAACTTAGACCCAAATTCCATTGTTTCTTTTGTGTCTATTTGGCTATTACACTTTACTGTGCAACACGCTGTACCGTGAACACTCACACAATTTTTTGACATCTTTTTGACAACTTTGATTCCAATTTTTACTGCTAAACCAATCAGCTATGAGCAGTCTACTTTGATTATTCAATGGGCGGAGTACGGAAGAGGTTTGAATACAATATAACAATGTAAACCGACAAAGAGTGTCTGGGAACTGTATAAATGTCTAGACGATGACAAAATGAAACAAGCCGACTTGGTTTGGCCCACCTCTAGCCATCAAAGTTGTCAAAAAGATGTCAAAAATTTGTGTGAGTGTTTATGGTACAGCACGTTGCACAGTAACAAGTAATTTTTATTTCATGGGTTTAATGACTTCACTCTATCCTGTTATTTGTATTTTATCACTTCAATATACACCTAATTGAAGAAAGGTTGTCGTGTTCAAAACTTAGATCATAGATCTTAGATTATAGAATATGGAATATAGGAATACAGACTATGAGACTGAAAGACATCATCGGAAGCTGCCCGAATCAGTATACTGACCATGTGTACATGCAGCTTCCCATGGTGCATTTCGGTCTTATAGTCTATATTCTATGTTCCATATTCTATAATCTAAGATCTATGATCTAAGTTTTTAACACGACAACCGTTCTTCACTTAGGTGTATATATCTTAGAGGTTTTATTGCCAGTGCATGAAAATAAGCATACTCATGATAAAAGGCAAGGTATTACAATCATATCATTTTAGATTTTTTCCTTACTGTTATCAATTAAGGTGAGAAAATCGGTATATGTCATTATGACGTCATGAATATCTTAAAATCTCCTTTAAAATATGATAGAGTGCACGCCATATATCCGTGAAATAAAACTATCTAATTGCACTATTATGTATAAACTAGTGGTCATCACTGAAGCAGAACAGCTAGTGCAAATAACAATAGCAAGGTACCTCACTTTCTTTGTATAGTTTATGCCTTGGTGAATTCTTAGTTATTGGATAGAGTGAAGTATAACCGTGAAATAAAAATTTCTTGTTAAAGTGTAATACCCAAATAGACACAAAAGAAAACAATGGAATTAGGGTCTACTAAAGTGTATTAATCTAATCCCTTTTCCACGGGTTTAGTGACTTCACTCTAACAAAATAGTTGATAATTAAATACTATTACGGGCTAACTAGTTAGTACTTGTCACGGGTTTATGAAAACCACTCTATTGAATATTTTTAATATTCAGGAATTTAACTTGTTTGAGTGTAAGATACAATTCATTTTAAAATCTGGTAACAACGGCTTTAAAGTAAAATTAATGCCTATAACATGACTTTATAAACGATGACATCACAAAATCAAAAAGCCGTTAATACCTGTAATTTGACAAGAAATGTCGTAGCGAGTTGCAAACAACGTTATTGTTCCTTAATAAACAATTACTATCTTATAACAAATTTGCTATTTCTGTTATTGGTGGCGATTTCATTTATTCGAGAATTCACTCCAGGACGGGGAAGATCTTTGTCCTCTTGCCCTGATTCACCCTAAGCTCAGGTGTTTTACACAATAATACAGGGTCCCTCACAGGGCATAGGGCTGAATGTACAATCCCTCTGCATATGGTTTGTGAATCCCTTCTGCACATGTCCAAGATAATACAAATCTTTAAATTGCACCCGGTTAGCTCAATTGGTAAAGTGCTGGTCTGTTTTGTGGAGGTGGGGGTTCGAGTTCCGGCCAGACCAACACTCAGGGTCTTACATGTAAAATTACTGAGGAGAAGGAGCTACCTTTGTAATAATATCTGCAAATGGTTAGACATTCAAGTCTTCGTGGATAAGGACTTTAAACCGTAGGACCTGTCTCCCATCCCTTCTCAGTTAACCTGTATCATGGGGGACATCAAAGAACCTGTTGAACTAGAATAAGAGTAGGGCATTGTCTCCCGGTTAAACAGCCTACACCACATACATTGGAGGCGTAACATACTAACACTAATTACTTATTCGTGATTGTAAGCTGCAACTTGCAGCCCGGTAAAGTCCTCCATAATGATTGCAAATTAGTTCTGAAAAACCCCTTGGGGAGAACTAATGAGTACTTCACAAATGCAGAGATGTAACAAAACACCTCAAATTCACCCCAAAACCAGAATACAGAATGGACCATAAAGTAAAATTAAAACGAATCCACTTCGCAACACCTGTAAGAAGGTAAGAACCCCATAGTGGACATGTTGAATGAAACAATACGTAGTTTATTAGTGATACATTTTTTCATCAACATCTTGAAATGTTTCGTTATTTTACAAAGCGTAATGTCAGTGCGTGTTATATTTTATAACATTTTCATTCTGTTGTACTGATCTGTATTTCATACTGACAACAAAAAAGAAGATAAAAAGTGCAAATAGGACAATAACATGACTTTTGGAGGGCATATTGTTTACTTGTAGCCTGTGTAGCATCATTTGCGCCCGAGTGCATCATTAATATACAAGACCAAATTATGAAAAGTAGTTTGACTGCCAAAAGTTTATGACTTAAAACCTAGTTTATGACTGTCAGAATATTAAATTACATTCAAGAAAAAGCTTCAAAAAATTTTGAATTCTTGAAAAACTAAGCCACCGGCTTCAAAGCAAAAATGTAACGGGCGTTATACGAAACTCTTGTTTTGAAATGGTATTTTCCCGAAAATCTGTTTGGTCAAGAGCAGTCGTACGATGTCTTCTCGGTGCCTTCTCAGGGCGGTTGGCGTGCGTTTGCAGCCGGCTCGCATGGTATTTGGCCCGCTAATTTGGAAGTTTTGGCGAGGGCAGTTTAATATTTGGCCGCGTATATTGATGATAATGACATTTATCATTTTCGTTTGTGTGTTTATAAATTCTTTTATCATTAATTGGTCTGCACTTAAGATTAAAATTTACTAATAAGTGGGTTTTGGCTTAATGCAAGGCAAATCCGTGAAGGCTTTGCAAACCCTATGACACCAAGAGTCTCGTTACGATCCTTTTTTTAAACATTTATAAAAATTAAAATTTCCCAAAAGCTTAATAAATGTGATATCTTATGCTACCAATGCAATCAATCGGTTGATTTCAACATTAAAACCCAATTTACTGATGAACATTTAGGTGCTGCACGAGACGGTTATCGTTACTTAATTTCTTCACTTAATATGCTTGTTGTAAGTATGTACTTGTCATGCATTTAACCTGTTTATACGATTATTTCAGTACACTTCGGTAAGGGAATAAGCCGGATGGAGGTTCTAGCTCATTGATTCCCAGTCTATATTGTCAATAGTTGATTTTTGTTCTTTCTTTTTCTTTTTCTTCTCTTTTTTACCAGATAGAACTTCTTTTTCAAATCCCTGATTGTCTTGGCCAAAATTATTTAAACTGTCCTTTTCTGCTCCATCAGGCAGGATTCTTTCTCTGTCACTCGATCCCGCGGGGGAGTGGCGGGATTTTTCCTCACTTTCTGTCCATGCTGCTTTACTTTTGATAGAGACTGTCGACGACTTCATTGATGTTAGCTTTTTGGGTTTCTTTTTCTTCTTAGATTTCGTGGTTACTTGTTCAGGATCACTGTCATATTTTGGGACGTTATTGTCATCAAGTGTCTTTACTTCAGGTAAAAAGCTGTTTAATTCTGCATCTGTTGCACATCTTTTTCTCTCTATGTCGTGTAGAATATCAGACAACTCGGATTCGCTTGCTTGAGGCCCATGTGGAGCCAGATATTTGGCTTTACCCATGTCTGGAGTGACTGGGTGTGATTTTAGTGGCTTTGGTGAATTTAGTAGAAGAGGTGTTTTGGAAGATGACGGAGAGTATATACTTCGAATGGAATGTGCCGGGCTTGGAATGATGCTTTGTCGAGCTGTGCCATATTTTGGAGCCTCAATAAGATCATATTCGTCACCGGGGTTGTCATCGTTGTTGGTATCACTTTGGTCGCTGGGATCTTCTTCATCAGAATCATCTGAACTTTCTTCCTCTTGGTCGCTTTCTCGAGTTGTGAATTTGCTTTCCATTTCTTGTTCTCTCATTTTTTTATATCGATATGCTTGATGAACATCTTCAAGCTTTTCTTCATCGTATTTATTAAGAAATTCTTCAAAAACAGGAATTGCGTCTCCAAGCTCATCTTCAAAGTAATCCCAATCGACTTCCATCAAGATTTCAAACATCTTTTTCTTTTTTTCTTTCGATGTTTCGGCATCGAACCATCGCGTGTGTCTCATATTCTCAAAGGTCATGTTTCTCATATAATGCATGATGTTGTCTGCGTGCTCTTCAATACAATCAAAATCTTTTTCGAGTTTTGATTTTGGTTCTTTGTAGATTGGCATAATTGCATTGCCCATGGTTTTACCAATATTCTCTTTCAATCTATGAACCATAAAGTTAACAATTTCATATTCGTTAGGCTGCTTATTGACGTCATTTTTTACCTCGGCGAAAGAATCGTTGATGATAGATAAAAACATGTTGATGAGAATAAACACCATTGTAACGGTGTATAAATAGAAGAATATTGGACCAATCAGTCTGTTGGCATCCGTTAATTCTTTAAGAGCAAACTTTCCTAAAATAGTATCCATGAGAGTAGCTGAGCTCCTGAGAATGGTTCCGAATCCTTCCATACTCTGGCCAAACACAAGGCAAGCAAACTGTGAATACGCAAAGAATGCTACACCGTAGATGATGAGAAACGCGAAGATTCTTGGTAAACAGACTTTCAAGGTCTGGGCAAGAAGTGACATTCGTCGGTTAAATCTGAGTAAGCGAATAACTTTTAGAAAAGACAAAAACACAACCAAACCCATAAGAGCATTGATCCACTCATCAAGAAAAGCAGTATAATGAAAGCTAATGAATTTGGTGTGGTCTTTTCGCATTGCACCCACCGCTTTTGCTGTGAACTTCATTCTGACAAAATACAAGACAACAAGAGAAAACGACAACATGGTGACAAACACCTCGACCATGCTCCATGGGTTTTTAAAGTGTCCTATTCCTTCTTTCTTGACCATTTTCAATTCACGGAAGATAAAGTAGAGTGTAAAAAGAAGATAGACGATCTCACAGCTCAAAACAAAATACATATCTCCACCAACGTAACGATAAAGTTTAAGTGTTAAGATACTTGGGTAATTGAATAAACCGCCTGTTGGTAGCTGCTCGAACAATAGGGTAATCACACAAAAGAAGTTGGTATTTGCATTGTAGATTGACAGTTCTGTAAATATGGCTCTAGTGTAGCGGTCAAGCCAGTTGAGGTTGTGCAGATCGTTGACTTTTGCATGAGTTTTATTATCTTTAACCTTTCTATTTGTTGGTAGTTCTTCGACATATCCTGATGAACAAAAAGATTACATTGCTTATAAGATCTAAATATTTTGACATAGGTCAGTAAACTTTGATCTTGAATGCAATAGAAACTGCATGTATTTTAATACTTTAAAAAGTGTTTTAAAAATAAATTATCTTAAAATTTGCACAAACAGTTGAAATGGTATGAAAGACAGCATACCTCCAGCATCGTAGGTTGCCTTGTAACCCCAATATGGATAGGTATTCAACTCTTCTCCAGTCTGGTATTCCCACGCTGTTTTCCTAGCAGCTGTCTTAGAAGACAGACTAGTGTTCGTAGAGGGAATTCTCCATCCTGGTAACAAATCTCTACGATCTTCATCTTCCGGCGAATAAAAGTCGTTGCATTCAGCAATGACTTGTTTGAAGACTGGTAAATAAGGACAAGAATCTGAAAGAAGAAAAGAAATACAGTCATGCATTGGAAAGCAAGGGTGGCGTAGCGGTGAGAGCGCTCACCTTTCACCAATGTGACCCGGCTTCGAGTCCAGCCGGGCTAGGTGTTAGGGTTGTTGGCTGGTTCTTTTCCTTGCTTCGAGGGATTTTCTCCGGAATCTCCGCTTTTCCTCCCTCCAAAAAAATCAACTTCTGAATTCTAATTCAATCTAGGAGGATTAGAATTCTAATTCAATCTAGGAGATGTTCTCGATAGGGCCAACCTCTCTATCTCCTTTCGCCCTATATTGCGATAAACTCCATTTATTGTTGTATAAGAAAGTGAAAAAAAAGGACCATAAATTATTAAATAAAGTGAATGTCATTAACATATTTTCGTTTTACTTTTCTTTATTCGTAGTTGCCGTAATCTCGCCACTGCCAGAACGAAATCTGTTGGGGTGTCAGCCAAAAAGCCCAATGGATAACTTTGGTGATCATTGTACCATTTGTCTTTGTATATGCTGGGCACCACCGTCTCATTCAGCCATTTCCAATAGTTATTTATAGTTTTTACCTATCACGTGATGCAGAATTTGGTTAATAAAATTTATTTAATAATGCAGTCTTAAGGTAATTCCGTAGTTTTGCACTGCTCACTTTACTGTGCATGGATCAATAAAAAGATTTCTTTTTAAATGGTATTTTAAAATAGACTTCTGTCACTTGAAGAGAAAATTTAAAGAATGTATTTTGCTGATCAAAAAAATTATAATTTAGATGAATAATAACTTTCTACAGTCACTTTTTATCAAAATTTCTTTTTTGAACCTTCAAAATGGTGGTTTTGACGTCATCTCGCTTGGGTTCTATTTGGAACATTTTTTAGTCTTTGGAGCGATAAATGGAGATTTTCTAAGAACTCGCTCCCCAGTCTCCTCACAGAAAAGTGCCGTTTTTAGCCCAATATTGGTGATATTTTACAAAATGTCTTGCGGTGATTCCTCTTTTATTACAGCAAATCAAAGATAATTAGTTCATCCACCATATAACTCAAATTAAACAAATTTATGTTCCGTTTTCGAGATAAAAAATACACAATTAGCAAACTGATTTCAAGGTGATATTTGGCCGGTTGGCCCTGATGACTCATGTTTTAACACAGTCAAGTTGTCAGGTCGATATTTAAAATATTTTCCAAAGTTTACTGTATAAATGAAATTATATCGTCAATGTTTTAATATTAGCATATATTTCATGGGAATGACGATGACCCAATGTTCGAATCTCTCGTTTCGAATATCGGTCTCGCATGGCCTCAAAAATGACTAAATTTACCGCCATCTAGCGCGAAAACAAACTCGGTGACCCCCTTTTATATTTCATTTTTGGAATAACCATAGCTTAGTAACTGTACGAAATTTTTATGTTCGGTTCTAATTTACCAGAATTACCTTAAAAGAGGGTAGAGTGCAAACAATATATCCGTGAAATACTTATTACTAAATTGTACAAAATAATTCTAGTCGAACAATAGAAAACAATAGAATTAGCATTAAAAAGGGCATTTAGCATTGCTAATATTTCACGGATATAATGTTTGTACTCAAGTGAATTTGAGTTTTTAATAGATGGGTAGAGATTTAATTCCATATTTGCACTCCTTTATAGCTAAAGCTATTTTTGCGATATTCTATATTTGGGCGTGGCAGAAAATAGTCATTTTCACTTCTAAGACCATAATCGGATTATTTTGAACAAGTCGTAAAGATATCAGACAGTTAGCTGGGACAACTCCCATGATATACTTTGTACATCATAATGGCAATGTGCTTTTTACCTCTAGTTTCCAAGTCATTGCAACTAAGATCATGACGCAGGGAAGAAGACAGTTTGTCATGACATTAAAAGAATGATTTGCAATTACCTTGTTGAAAGTTAAGTTTCCACTGTATCGCGAATGCAGGAAGATGTCATTCATATATTTAGTAATACGGAATGTTGCGGGATCTCTGTTGCCGTAGCTGATGGTCAAGATGATAAGTAGGAAGAACATGTACCAGACGAGTTCTTGGATGATGGATTTCATGTGTTTTTCTTTCATGCGCAGCTGACGAGCGATCTCTAACTTGGCCTCGTCAGGCGGCCGGTCCGTGATCAACTTCTTGAAATTTTCTTTCTCATCATTATTCAGATCCTATTAATCAATAATAATAAAAAATACTATACTTGTTTATGAAAAAAATTATAATACAAAAATAGAATGTAATAATAATGCCTAAATCAACTGATTGGAGTGGAAATAGAACTGATGACACAGAACAATAAAAGTAATTTGCACTAGTGATTGCTATGATCATTACTCGTTGACATAAATGTTAGTAAACACTTACCTTCACGTTCTTGTGCAGCCATTCTTCATCTGTCGAGAGTTTATTGGCGTCTGTCAGCGGGTCACTCTCTGCTTTGTTTGGATCTTTGATCAAAAGTGCAAAAATAGATGCCACTAGGAAGACTTTTATTGGCTGTGAGATTAGAACATCTTGTATAAACGATACGGTCATTGACATTAGCCACTGTGCAGACTTTTCTGCGCCAAAAGTAAATCCGTAAAAAATAACGAAAACAGCCGATGTAAGAGATGTTACCAAGGCCAATGCATATGCCAGGTACACACACCAATGAGGAAGACCTTCCTTTTTGGGCTTTTCTTTCTCTTTTGCTTTTTCAACGTCAATCTCGTCAAGGGTGGTTGCATACGATGAAGATATGTTCATGTTGGTGTCTTTCGCGCGCGCTTTGCGAAAAATTTGTACGACAATAAGATTAGAGGGAAACACGATAAGACTGCTGATAATCCCAGTGGAAATCTGTGCCAGAGAGAAGCTGTAGCCTGCAATTTGAATGGATCCCTTCGGTCCTTGTGATTGATCTGCTCTATAGAACATTATGTTTGCTAACATAGTACAGTACAAGATGGACAGACAACACGTTAATCGCTGGACACGTGTGAACGTGCTACGAGCGGGACGAGTTACTACTGAAAACCAAAGATGGCCGTCTGTTAAATTCTTTCGCACCTAAAACAAAGAACAGATCAATTAATAAATTAACCATCCAGTTTGTTGCGAAGACCACGAGATTATAAAATGCATTTCAGTAAAAGTTAGACTAGACCCCAGTGCTCAACATACCTCGGTAGCAAACAGAACGTTAAACTTTGTTAGTTCATTGCTGGTTGCAGGATACAAGATACGCTCAATCTTGCCGTCTCCTTCGTCCACAGCTAACCATTTATCACACACAAACCACCATCGCTGCTCCGTCTGTAAGTCTTGAATCATGATTCTGAGTAAATTCCAGGAGGGGTAACTACCTTCATTGTTATGCCAAATGCGAACGTTCTTGATGCTCCCAAGCGATTGAGGAGCGGTCATGAGGAAAGCGTCTACTCCCCCGGTGCGGAAGTTCTTTCGCGCAGGATCTTTTAATACACGTGGGTCACTTTCTCCTACTGAACCATTCAGTACTACCGAAATCTCAGCACTCGTACCAGCTCCGCGCATAAATCCTGTGTGCACATGGATTTCGTAGCAATAGGTGTCCCGCGGATCATTGTCGGGAAGGGGACTTACTCCAACCTATCAATGAAGATATTGCGATTATAACGGACTTTGATACATACACAAGATTAAGATTAAATAAGATTAAATAAATGAAATAAAAATAAAACCCATTCTAAATTATTTTCCATTTTAGAAAAAATGAGAATTGTCAGTAAACTAATTAAATTATCCAACGATTCTATTTCTGATCGTGTTTCTAGTGTCGATCACTTAGAACATCTCCATTTCAGCAAAAAAAAAAGTTATCACGCTAACTGAACTATAACTTACTAATAAAATAACCCACATTGAGATTAACTGAATAAATAGTCCATTATGTATATATATCCTAATTAAAATGGAAAAAGACTACAGTTTGTAACTGTTAGTCCTGTAACATTTTAGACAACGAGCTCGAAATCTCTATAGGCACATAGTTGACGAGGGCTAGCCCCCAGTTAACTATAAAAGTCGATAGGAACGCCGAAAGAGTCTTCGTTTTGTTTTTTGTTTTTTGTTTTTTGCTTTTGCTTTCGCTTTTGCTTTTGCTTTTGCTTTTGCTTTTGTTTTTTGCTTTTTGCTTTTGTTTTTGTTTCGTTTCGTTTCGTTTCGTTTCGTTTTGTTTTTAAGTATTAACAATATCCGACAAACAAATGGAAATATAAGAAATGGAAATATAAGAAATGAATGTTTAAACAACAATTTTGATTATTTCTGAAAAAACAAAGGTTTTCACTAAAAGGAGACTAAGTCTCCAGTAGCGAAGCCAATAACAATCTCCCATTGGCAATCGTCTCCTAGCTTGTTCATACGGGCTAAAAATAATCAGTCCAAAATTTTAACCAGGATTCCATTAAACTTTTTTTTGAAATTGACTTAAATAAAGTCCTTAACGTTTTAACTTTTTAACATATAGTTTGTGCGTGTGCTTGTGTGTGTGCGTGTGCTTGTGTGTGTGCGTGTGCTTGTGTGTGTGCGTGTGCTTGTGTGTGTGCGTGTGCTTGTGCGTGTGCGTGTGCGTGTGCGTGAGAGAGAGAGAGAGAGAGAGAGAGAGTGATTGGGCCATTGCGTTTAATTTTTGCACCCCCTGATTGAGGAAGTAAAAAAAAGTGGGGGTAAGGAATGAAGTTAAATGGAAATCTTGGGGTATAAGGTAGAAAGCCACTGGAAATCCTAAGGGAGAAGAAATTGGAAATTCTTGGGGATGAGACCGAAAAAAACAATAGAAACATGGAAATCCTGTGGTGTCTTTTCAAAATTGACTATCATCCACTGGGTAAAGAGTCGAGTAGAAATCTTGGGGGTCAGAAGAAAATATCGACATCTTCAACCCCGGGGGTACAGAAATTAAATGCAATGGCCCATTGATTTTCACCTTTTCAGCATCACGTCTGTCTGCTTTTCTAGCAGGAATCAAACATATGATGTAAATAGCAAGTACAACAAATACTGTGGTTATACAGACGGAAGCTCTACTGAAGTCAGGGTTTTTAATTCTGTTCCAGTCGATCTTGTTAGGGGGGGTAATAAAACTGGAGCTGAAAGAAGTCATGTGATTACAAAGGCATTGGACTTTCTTGGGATTGCTTTTCGGTCCAACCTGAAAAACGCACCAATAAAATTTAATATTTCTTAATTATTTTTGTAAATCGCTATAATAGACTAATTCGGGAACGGGGGGCTAGGGGGGCTAGAGTCCCCCACTTTTAGCCAAAAATTACATCAAGCCTACTAAATTTCCAATCTCTGCTCCCCACTTTTTCTGTCATCCTTTTTTCTTGGTACCCCCCTCCCCCCGCCCCCACTTTTAAAGGAGCTGCGACGCCCTTGACAAAACAATGGTTCCAAGACGAGGCGTAGCTTGATAAATACAGTAAATTGTATGAAAACGTCCGCGTTCGCGCGCCTCGTCTTGGAACCATTGCTTTGTGGTCACTCAAGGGAATTAGGGAAAGATCTATTATACGCAAAAAAGTAACTATTCATTAACGATCATTTTCAATCTTGATTCTCAAAAAAGTAAAAGACATGAGGGCAATGTTGGACATTTAAAAATGAAAGCTAGCTTACCACACAGCCATCTGCTCTCCAGGTTTCCTTCTTTTCGTCCCAGTACATACAGCTCGATGTGTACATCACTACTGTGTAGTTTACTGGCAGAATATCAAACATTTCTGTTTTACGAGCTTTAAATCTAATTCCAATAAAATACAAGCCAGCCGCAGTGTAGTTCAAATATTTATTACTCATGAATATCTCGAATGCCGAAGATCGATTGGAGGATATGCTACAATTTGAGTCGAAATCCCACTGCCCATCATGAGGAAGCGTGTAATTGTAATCATAGTTAGTTTCACTGGGAAATGAGCCTTTCTTGATGAAAACTTCGAAGCCATAGTCACAACTATCAGGATAGACGTTGAGATGAATTGCTGTGTCATTAACAGTTACATTCATCTGATGAAATGCTAAATTCTCTGTAGTTAACTGTACTGTTACAGGATGCTGTTGTGTCGAGTGTCGATCTACAAACATCTCAAATTGTGTAGAAAGATCTTGAATTATATAGGAATCACGGCTTGAACTGTTTTTAAACTCTATTGTTGCAACGATTCCTCCTTCAACTAAATATGCACTTTCGTCGTAACTGAAAATGTTCTTTTTAGATGATACAATCTATAAAAAAAGAAGTTCAAAATCACATACATTTGTTTCAAGGAAAAAGGTTGTGACAGCGACAGGACAATTAGGAAGCGGTCATCAATTACTGCGGGGGAGCCGGGGCCGGTAAAATTTCCCAAATCCAAGCCAAAAAACTTGTTGCCCTCCCCAAATCCAAGCCCAAAAATTTATGAACAACCCCCAAATGTGGGCCCAAAAAATATTGGCCCCCCCCAAAAACCGAGTGGGCCCAAAAACCGTAGCCCTCCACTAAATTTACCGGTCCTCTCCCTCCAGTAATTAATGACCGCTCCTTTAAGTGGTACAGGTCAGAACAAGACTGACATTATATACTGGCTCAAAATGTTATTCATTTCTGTCTTTGCTACATTTCGAAAGTTACTAAATGTGGTATGATTTTATTTTCTTGCTCCAAGGGAGTATTTATTTTTTAGATAAGGGGGACTGGCCAGAGGAATCTTGGGGAGGGTTACCAAATTTTTTATAGTAGCAAAAGTCATTATTTTCTTCTTGAAAAGAGAAAAAACACTGCCATGGCCATGTAGGGGAGAATGTCGTGACCTTTTCACTTCATTTTTTGGGGGACACAAATTTATTTATTTATTCATTCATTCATTCATTCATTCATTCATTCATTCATTCATTCATTCATTCATTCATTCATTCA
>JANTNT010227711.1:0-14879 GCA_024752375.1 Entacmaea quadricolor
AATTCTAATGTGGGGTGGGTAGTATGCTTCCTGGGGGGAAGGCTGGTGGAGGACCTTGGTCTTCTTCAGGCTGACTATGAGTCCAAAAAGTTGGGCCGCTGTTGCAAAGCAAGATGTTATATGCTGCAGAGCAGTGTCATCAGCAAAAAGTAGCTCCCAGATGAGTTGCTCCAAGACCTTGGTGTGCGCTTGTAGGCATCTTAAGTTGAACAGACTGCCATCAGTACGGTAGTGTATATAGACACCATCTTCGTCATCAAGGCCTTCTGTGGCCCGATGAACCATCATGCTGAAGAAGATGGAGAAGAGAGTTGGTGCAAGGACGCAACCTTGCTTCACCCCATTAAGGATTGGAAAAGACTCTGAGAGGTCGTTGTTGCATCTGACCTGACCATGCTGATCTTCATGCAGTTGAATGACCATCCTGAGAAACTTTGGGGGACAGCCTAGGCGTTCCATGATTAGCCACAAGCCTTTCCTGCTCATAGTGTCGAATGCCTTGGACAGGTCTACAAAGGTAATAAATAGACCCTTGTTCTGTTCACGGCATTTTTCTTCCGTTTAAATTGATATTTTGTTCTCCTGGAAGAAGTCAACAGTATAAAAAGGAATCATACCAGGAACAAATAACAAAGTGAGTAAAAATTCAAGTGAAAGTGGAAAAACCTACCGATTATATACTCAGGGTCATAAGCCATTTCGGTGGCAAAGTTTCCCGCCAATGTTCCAAAGGAACAAAGTCAGTCATGCAAAACGTCCAGTAAATGATGCAAATAGATTGTGAGGCTCACGATCACACAAACGTGTTGGTTTATTGTTTATTGTATTCTTGAATTTAAAGAAAGTTTCATATTTGGTTGACACACATGTTTTGTCCTGTTTTTTCTTCAAGTTGGTAAATAGAAAGCAAGTCCAAAAAGAAATATACAATCAAATAGCATGAAAGCTTTGTTTATGGTTGGGAAATCAACTCGGTGTAAAAGGTGACTTATAGTCAAAAGATCTGCAAAGCGATAGATCAAACTAAATTAGAACTGTGCAGACTGCGCTTGGAATATTTACGATATTTACAATCAAGGAAATATAATGCCCAGTTCTTTTGGGCTCTCCATAAAGCAGTATTCTCACATGAAACATTCAGCTGTATCTGGCAGTCAACTATAAGATACAGCACAGCGGTAAAAGAGCTGACGTGACTGCACGGAATATTTTCGGTGTTGATGCATGTTCGAGTGATTTCAGGTCAAAATTGTTAAACTTTCTCACTCTGTTCTTCCCATTTTACTGCTCTGGTTGACCATTAGTTGTATAATCCTAAAACAAATTAGGCCCAATTCCTCATTCTTTATAAGAATTACTGCTAATTTGTTACTTTGAATAAAGTCAAAATAATGTTGGAATTATGTCTGAAAAATGTAGAAATAACATGCTCGCATAGAAACCGATCTAGTCTGTGATTGGTCGTCTCTAAAGGAATGCAGAAAAAATGTCTGAAAAAGACCTAAGCATTCATGGTTAGAGTGTCTGCACTGTGAAGCCCTTGTAAAACAAGCACTTAACTGATAAATGTTATGATATCATCTTACTATGTTATTTGCATAGAGAAGTAAAGGTTAACTCTTTATAATACAGCAGATTTCATGACAGGAAAAACTCAGTCTAACACAGTCATAGCATAGATTATACAAAGCAAAACTATCACATCCTTTTCTTTTGAGAGCAAAATGTGAGGCAAGACTTCATATTCTCAATTATCAAGTCACATTGCATTAACATGCTAGTGTATCACAGCATGGCACGACATGGCATGGAACACCGCAATGCAGTATGGTATGGAAGTTTTGGCACCTGCAGTTCCATAAAACCTTTGCAAAATCCAATCAAAATGGTGTTCCTGACACACTGCAAATGGTATCAATTATTTTTCTGGTTTTTTTTTCACAGTCATATGCTCAATGATAAAGCAATAAAAAGCATACTGTGACTCTACTCTAATAGACTACATGATTAAAATCATGATTACAGGAACTTTCACATCTTTTGACAATCAGATTCTGAAGTTTGTTCCACAGTTCCAAACTTTATTGGCAAACTTCAAACATTTGTTGCGAAGTTTGGATTGAACTTTGTTTGCAGTGAAGTTCAATGATGCACGACTTACTTGCTGTTGAGAAGCTTGAATATCACCTTTAAAAACAATAGTGGTTCTTTTTTAAAATAGATATGACACTAGCAGTAAATCAATCAATTTACATCTAGAATACATTGGATTTAGCAATCCCCATGCAACAACTTGCAGTTTCTTGTACAAGTATCTTAGATCAATTTGAAGACAACAGCTAATCAATGAATCATATGGAAATTTTGTGTTAGACATTGGCAATCAATAGGTTTTTATTCTTAGGTGAACTTGTGATAGGACGTATCTGTTTAGAATATTTAATGTTTAAGCAAATATCCATCTGTTCTTGCTTTACCTCTAAATTTCCTCTCCTAATCAAGTTGATGTATGAAAAGGTTTGTTTTGAAATATTTAACAATTTTTCCGATCTTTTCTTGACTTTGGCCTAGTTTTAACCATTAGTCTATAATCTTTTCATACCTAGGATGTGCTTTTTCACAACATTCAAGCTTCTCAATAGCAAGTAGGAAGCAACAACAAACTTGTCTTCAACAAAGTTCCCAAGATTGTTTTGAACTTCCAAAGTACTTTCCAAACTTCACAATGAATATTTAAAGTTCGCTGACAAAGTTCTAAACTTGGAAACAAACTTTGAAAAAGATATGTGAAAGTACCTGTAAAATCAGAGCCTCACAATATTGACAAAAGTAAGCTCTTCTATCTTTAAATGCTTTTTTAAACAAGTTTCCACTGTTAAAGCCCTAACTTTCAAAAATATCCTATTTGAAACTACAGCAACCTCTGTACCTAAGGCAATTACTTAAGTTTTAGAGTGATGTGTGATCTGGTGAGAGTGACAGATCTGATGGTGTTACCTCCTCCTACAATCTGAATTCCAAGCTAAGCTACATCAGGGCTTCTGACAGGATGCGCGGGTGCGGACCCGCATAATTCATCAAAAATCTAAAGAAAACTTAATAATCAAGAAGAGATGTATTATAATATTTTCTTATTTTTATGAAATTGCGTATTTTTTATAGTTTACCTCCAAAATTTCAAGCAATAAACAGCGTTTAAAACTGTATTGCTGACTTGCAACCATTCCCAAGGGAATCCAAAGACAAAGACACAGCAGCCATGGTGGTGGTACGAACAAAAGAAGCTAATGAGAAATCTTTTGTTAAATACCACCAACATGGCCGCGATGACGTAATGTGCAAGTCAAGAATATTGAATTGTACCCCATCATGTTATGAAAAGGAACAAGGCGTTCTTAGTTAAAAACCATGAAAGAGCCTGGTAACTAGCCTTAAATAAAACATACTATCTGATTGGCTAGAAGTCGAACAATAGCAAAAATAGATAGCAAATGAGAGTTTTGTTTAAATACAGATTTTAAATACATGTTTTTGCAGACAAGATTTCCGCATGTTATATTACTTCTATTGTAAACATTTGAGATCTAGCATAAATAATGTTGAAATTTTTTGTTGAGCTTCAAAAGATATCATAAATTTAAGGTTTGGGGGAAAAAACATTCCAAGCAATGTTTTGGAGATAAGCACATTGAGAAGAATTACATGTAGTGCGAAAAACACGACGATTACACGTGTGGATTAAAAACCTGAAATAAACAAGGCCAGTGTCAAATAAAAAAGCAAAATCAAGGTAAAAACTGTAAATAATTGCATTAAGACTTTAGTTAAAGTTTGGAGTTAAATAAATAAGCAGAATTAAAAAAAAAAACGTGTATAATCCTGTAAAAAAATTTCAGAAGTTTTTCGATTGTGACGTCATCCCGCATCCTATTCCGCATAATTTGCCATTTTCTCTGCATAATCGAGAAAAAAGTCCCACACAATTTCAAATTTTTTCTGCATCTTGTGAGAAGCCCTGCTACATTTATGAGAGAGAAGGCCAACAAGTTTTTAAGGATCTTTTGATTACCTGTTAGTATGTGTTTTCTGTTGACTGACCCATGAAATTAGGGTCGATCAGTGATTTCTCCCTTTAGTTTTTATAAATTACAGATACACCCATTTTTTCCCTGGCCTAATCTATTTTGTTATTGAAATAAAAGAATCTATCTGTCTATCTCTAAGAACCCTGATTGTTATAGTAAAAATATTATAAAACTTACTTCCTTCCAGGGTGGTAACTGTGATAGTTTTAGATTTAATGCCACTGCCATTGCGGAAAAAAGGCTTGACATACAAATTGTACTTGACAAATCCTTGCAGATCACGCACAACACAGCTGCTACCCTGTAGCACTATCTGTAGCTCATGCATACTCTTGTCTGCTGGTTGATAGTTGACAGAGTAAGCAAGTACTTCTGTATTACCCTGTGGATGTTGCCAGGAGACCACAATCTCTGTATCTGAACGAGCTACTGCAGTTACATTTTGCGGTGGCCATGGATTTGTTACTATAAAAAAGATTTTCTAGTTAGAAATTTGACATATTCCTGTCATTTTCCTGCCAAATAATTATTCTTGTTTTATGCACTAGTCAAAGTTAACCCCCCCCCCCCCCCTAATAATAATAAATAAATAAAATAAATGATGTGAGGATTTGGAGTTCATTCTTGCACCACTTTTGTTGGGTATTAACTAACATTTTTCAAATTCCCCAATAATCCCCATTCTTTCCTGTGTTGCAGGGTGGGGGGAATGGGATTTACTTTGACTAGTGCATTATTTGATCTGAAGATCACAAAATCACATACACTCTTACTTAAATAAGGCACTTTACTTGACAGTATCATATTATTGAGGGCCACAAGGTTATCAATGTTTTTACACTGTACTTTTACCCTTCTTAAATAAAGTTTGCCTATACCTTTTACAATTATTAGAAAATTTTGAAGTTGAAATTCTAAAATTTAAGCTTGTTTTTTATCTCACTTTATTTTTCTCTCACATTTATAGTTTTCGTTCATCAATGAACAACTTGCAAGTAACTTACTGTTTTATGAACAGTTTACTCTGCAGTTTTAGTACTTCTATTTGTTACTTTGTCATCAAATTCTTGTACTTGCTACTTGTTTAATGGATCTGTTTAATGTACTCACAATTTTTTGTGCTGCCCACAGCCTTGTGAAACACTTTTTTTCTTGTTTATTATACAGGCAGCAGCTCAAGCATGAATTTGCCGACAAACACTCACATCAGTCTTTCAGGGATTTTATTAAATTTTATCTTCTAGTAAATGGATGGAGTACCTTAATATCTATAAGAACCTGCATTAGCAGGAACGGTTGGGACATGGCATGGCAAAAGTAGGCAGCTCAGTAGACACCGCAATTTGCCAGTTTCTGGCTTCTAATGAAATCCCTGGTCTTTAACCCTTAAAATATCTGCTTAAACTCAATGCATGCAGGGTAACATAAAATTGGCCAGCTCAGTTAACATTGGTTGAGCACCAGTATTTTGTGGGAAAACATGGGTTCATGCAGCCAGACAAACACTAAGGGTCTGGGTAGGTGTGTGTTAGGCCTTTGTTATGGTTCAGATGACCATTTAAAATAGCATTCAAGAGTCATCCTCTCTCAACTGAGGTTTATGGGAAGTACACATTGTATGGCTGGAGCATCAGTGAGAGTCCTCAACTCTAACCAATGTGTCCTGTGTTCGATTCCTGGACTTAGTGTCATGTGAGTAGAGTTGTTTGTTAGTTCTCTTTTCTCTTTAAGGGTTTTTCTACAGGCTCTCTGGTTTTCATCTCCATAAAATTCAACATTTCTGAATTCCAAACTTCAGTGGATGAATAGCCACTATATGTTGTGGATGTGCCACTGAAAATTCTGATTTGTCTTTTTCTTTCATATACAAAGTGGTTATTTTTATTATAGTATATAGCAGATATTATGCTCTTACCAGCTCTCCTGACAATAACCCTTGTGCTTGACTGTGTACTGCCCAAATCATTCTCCGCAAAGCACTGATAAACACCAGCATCCCTCTCTGATAATCTTAAAATGGTTAAATCCTTGTTCAGTCCTGTATGGGTTAATACTATCCTGTCATCTCTACTAAGGACTTGCCCATCTTTAAGCCATGTTATTCTTGGTGTGGGAGAACCAGTAGCGGAACACCGAAGCTTTATGGTCCTGCCTGCTTCACCTATTCCTTTTGTTTTAGGTTTGACAATAAATTGTGGAGGTTCTAAAAAAAATTGTTCAATAAATAAAAACCTTCATCTTCACACTTTGCACCTTGAGCCATGCATAAGACCTCAAAATTAAAAACAACCACTGTCATATTGTCTGCAGGAATTATTATTTCTGCTCACAAATCCTATTTGTGACCCTCCATGGGAAAACGAAAATATAAAATGTGCTGTGCATCTGCACAGCACATTTGTTGACATTTGTTGACATTTGAGTTTCTTTTTATTCTTTTTTATCCTGGCAAAGTGCAAATGCTCAAAATGTCAGAAAAGTTTAGTATGCTCTTTTTTTAATGATGTTAAAAATTTTATTTCACTCATTAAAAACAACCACTTTTAAATGTTTTTAATTCTTTATCACCCACAATAACTTTTAGGAAGTTGTCTTTGGTAATTTAGGTTACAAAAAGAGAATAAACAAGAGGGTCAGCCATAAAAGCTCTATTAATGCACTATGTCTGGTTAAAAAATAATTCATCACACAGCTTGAACTCACAAAAGTTTTTATTAAGAGCATTCAGTTAACAAAAACCATCCAAAGCGGAGGACAAGCCAAAAAAAAAAAAAAATTCAAAAGCCTGCAGCTCTCACTTGGAAATCCTATACAGATTATCTTCTTATCTATTACATACAATGTTCATGTTAGTAAGTAATAATATGGATCAATATAGAGTTCTACAGGAACTTTTCTATGACATTAAATTCCAATAAGTATTCATAGCACATCACCAATGACCGACCACAATTAGGTCATCAGGAAATAACTAGAAATCCTTGACAGAACAGCAAACTCAATTATGCAAGTGGGCAAAATTTGGGTAAAACTTTTAGGTTCATTTTAATCTTTTTATTGTAGCATTGATGCTTATTTAATACCCAATAAACTTGTGGAGAAAATAAAATCAACCAAGCAATTATTCCGGTCAATTAGGTCATCAGGGAATAACTAGAAATCCTTTATAGAACAGCAAACTCAATTATGCAAATAGGCAGGGCATTGGAAAAAAAATTAGGTTAATTTAATCTTTTTATTATAGCATTGATACTTATTTAATACCCAATAAAGTTGTGGAAAAAAAAAAGAATCATCCAAGCAATTTTTTGCTGCTAGTGCAGAAATGAGGCTTATTAGGTACCCTGCATGGAATTAAGGATGTTTGCAGCCATTTGTTTCTGTGCATCCTTTCAACTCAAAAAGCATGAATTTTTTTAATATACACAAAAAATGCCCACTTATTTTTGACTACAGTAAACATCAGGATCTAAAACCTTACACTGAAATAACTTGCAAAAAGTCAGTGAAATATAATTTTTCATAAAATTTTCAAGGATCTTATTAACTTAAAGAAACAAATGTATTTAAAATGCAAACAAAACTGACATTAAGAAAAAATTTCTAAAACCTTTCCTAAAACCTTCTTTAAAAATGTTCAGAAATTGGAGATAAATTGTCAATTGAGGTATCTGTGTAGTTTTCCAGAAGATTTGGGGTCTTTTGTAGCGCATTTTTTGTATTGAGATACCTGTGTAAATTTTGTCTGCGCATGCGCACAAATAATCTCTCTTCAGAAATGACAGAACAGATAATTGTTCTTAAAGTTTCTGCTTTTAGAAGGTGAAAACAATTAACGTTAATTATTTTTAGATTGTAATTACAAAAATTTTTTTGAAAAATTCCTTGCTTGAATCGACTCTTGGGTACCCCACATTGCTAAATGAATGGTAGTTTTCCTCACAAATATGCTAACATGCTATTTAGTATCAGAAAGAGTTATCGTAAACAACTCGGCCAAATGACATTCCTTGTTTAAATACCGATCAGTCGATTAGCTATCGAACTGCTAACACATGATCGAGTGAGTAAGTGAGTGAGTGAGTGAGCGACACATTCACATATCCTGAGCCCTCACAATAACTTGTTTCTATGCTTCACAAGACTCTCCATTGTTGGTATAAATAATATAAGACCACCAGCTGATTTTCGTACACTTTAATACAAGTCAATAAACCTACCTTTGACAAACAAGAAGACCGACTGTATAATAGTTTTCCCTCCACCTGAGACAATACAAAGGTATTCCCCACCATCTTGTATGGACACAGACTGAATTTGTAGATTACTGCTGCCTTTGTTTGCAGACGTTGCATTATATACTCTCTGAGAACCTACTTTCCTCCACTGTACACTAGGTACTGGTACACCAGTTGCTATACACTCCAGGATCAATTGATGACCAGATACCACCGATGTGTTTTTTGGTACAACAGCAAAGTGGGGAGTGTCCTTTATTGGAGGGACTACTGGAAAAAATGTGAAATAAATTACTAAAAACTCTATTCCATTTCTTCTACTGAAATTGGG
The DNA here is from genome assembly GCA_024752375.1 of Entacmaea quadricolor. Classification (NCBI taxonomy): domain Eukaryota; kingdom Metazoa; phylum Cnidaria; class Anthozoa; order Actiniaria; family Actiniidae; genus Entacmaea; species Entacmaea quadricolor. Next base: position 8,655 of record JANTNT010227711.1, read on the forward strand.
TATTTGGGTTATCTACAAGACAAAATAGAAAAGGTAAAAAAAAAAGGTAAATGTCCTTATTTAATGTCGATAACTCGTGACAGTACTCAGAGACTGATAAATTTGAGGCCAAAAGTGCGCTCATGTTTACCCCCTCTCTCTTCTTATGGGCATTTAAAGCTAATTAAAGCTACATGGAAAGGAAAGAAGTCAAAACAAGGATGTGAGGTCACTGCATGCGGATCAAACTTGGGACCCCTCCCACTGAAGACCGCTCATTAACCAACTGTACCATCCTTGCTCCTGTAAAGGAATCATCGTAGCAAATTTATGAAAAGCTGGTTGAAAAAATAACAAGAATGATGCTATTTCTACAATAGACCTTTTTTATTGATATAGTCTGACACCAAGGGAGCATATTAATAATCTTTTTCAGAACAAAAGAATTCAAGAAGGCTGCTTTGCTAGTAAAAAGTCTATTGTTTTAGAAATACTGTATTTGCTGGTGTATAAGTCAACCTTTTAAAACCTAAAAGTTACCTTCAAAAATCAGTAATTTATACACCGAGTATGAAAGCTGACATTTTAGTTTGTCACTCAACTTCACAGAAAAAGCATTGTTATTGACAATGAGAAGACCAGTTTTACTTGAAGTATTTACAGTCAAACCAGCTCAAGCGTACCCCCCCAAGAATGCATTATTCATTCGATTATCATTGGCCAATTATCATTACACAAGGATCAACATGATCAAATAAAACAGGTATTTAAAATTGCAACATGCATTGCCAGTACAATATATTCTCCAAAAGTTTTATTATCAAACGTGGCCATTTCTGTATATTCCTGGGAATAGTGTTCATTCTTTCCGAGTTTCTTTTTCAACTGATGAAAACAATATTCACACATGTTCAGGTGGTTCATGGAGGTGGTTCAGGTGGTTCATGGAGGCTGAAACAGAAGTGTGACACCTCTAGTAGCAAACATCTGTGAGAACTGTTTCAGTTTGTTTACTATGATGGAAGCCACAATTGTCCATAATTACTGTATCTCCCTCGAGAAAAACAGGTAGACCATTGTCCTTTTTGCAATCAAGTGCATAATCGAAAAAAGCAATAAGTTCTTCCCCATTTGAAGCTCCTGGAATAATGTTGAAATAGTCCACTCCAAATACACTGTGCAAACGATTCACTGTACAGGTTGCATCGGACGCATACCTTTGTATCTCTATTGCTTGACTACCTTTGTAACTACTTCCATAAAGACGGTTCGAAGTCGTTTTGACAACTGATAATTAGTGAAAGAAGTGAAGTGACGTTGGTAATAATCCGTAAGTAATTTCAAGAAAATAATCAACTTTCCTAATATTTGCTTCCTGTTCTTTTTGGATGCTGCAAATTTTTTTTTCGGGTCATTTCTAACTTTCCACAAAGACTTCGGTTTATGGCTGAAATCAAAGGTAAAGTACGCCTGTCACCTGTCACAGACCCCTTTAAGAAGCTTTTCTTGAATTTCCACAGTGCTATACATACTGGGTTTTTGAAACTTCCATATTTCTATACAGTGCAATACTCGATTTGTGACTGGCTCACTTCCCCCATGTGAGAAAGGGATCACTATACCATACTGTTGGAAATGGCTAATCACCTTCCTCACACAACGAGTTGAGACCCTTAAATCTTGGGAAATCCACTTTTTTTGAATAATTGTTATTAAATAAATTTATAATCTCCTGTCTCAGTGCATTCGTGAGGGGTTTTCCTGGCTTGTAAACGCGTTGCTGCTGGTTTCTGGTGGCAGCCATCTTGGAAAACAATTCCTTTTGGTGACAGGCTTCCTGTGTACAAGTTCTATATATGGTATATCCTTTGTTTGTTTAATCCAATAAGTAATCGAATAATGATTTGAATATTCGTTTACATATTTTCAAACAGAATGCATTCTTGAGACTAATAGGGTGAAAAATCAAATAATGCATTCTTGGGGGGTACGCCTGAGCTGGTTTGACTGTAAACTAAGTTTGTTTACTAAATGTTATTTTGTGAACTTTACTCACAATTTTCATCAAAAAATGTCAGAAAAACGTGAAGAAAGGGGGGATCAACTTACACATTGGCAAATACAGTAATAATCTTTAGCAGCTGCTGCCATAGTTTTTCACAGTTTCTGCCCTATATGTACAGAGATTCTGGTAGAGTGCAAGGCTGTGACTGCATACTTTTGACCTAAAATCGTACCCAATTGCCCTATTTTTCATTTTCCACACTGCAAGCCTTTTTTAAACTATTTGGAATTTTTTGCCTAATTTCTGAAAAAAAAAAAAACACTAGGGTTAGTTCTAAAAATTATGAATATACCTTCAAAACCAAAATCATCTTCCAAATTTGTTGTTTCCAGGAGGATTTAATTGCTTTTAGAGTGAGTATTTGTTTAAAAACATGTACCACTTTTAAGTGTCTAAAATAGTCATTAAAAGATGATAGCAGTGTGTCCTTGAACATCCAATTAATATAAAAACACTTATTTGGTCTTCTAGAATTCTTTTACCAATAACTCCACTGTAGACTTCACATTTTGAAGTGAAGAAGCAGAATCAGTACGTCTTTACAATTGAGACCCGACGCTATTTTGTTTTAACACCCCATACATGTGGTATGACTTGTTACCAGTCCCTAACGAAGTCTCGTTATTTGAAAACATTCCAACCTATTTACAATGTTTATGATCATAAATCAAAAGAATTTCCTTTGAAATATCCTAGAATATTAACTTTAGAAGCCTATATTATTAATTATAAATGAGTGATACAAAAATACAAGATTTGAAGGCCAAAAGGAGTAAACATGGCATAGTTTTTTGTTGTTATTTTTAGGAGAGATTACAAGTTTTTCAAAGAAACACCCCTAACTTTGGGAGGATTTTTGAAATTTTTATAATTCTGAAAGAATGAAAATTGTTCTCCTTATAAATGAGGAAATACCGTATTTTGATTTTTTTCACACTCTACCAGAATCTCTGTTTAGAATAGACCATTTCACAGATCCCGTTACTCAACCTCAGCCTCGTCTGGGAGTAAAATATTCTTTACAAATCGACTACAACCTGTGAAATTTCATTTGTTCATTGATGTGTGAATTCCTTTCATTACTGTCGTCTATAGTCAAATTCTAAAGAATATTGTACACCTTGACGAGGCTGAGGTTGAGTAATGGGATCCGTGAATTGGTCTATTCACTTTTTCTCTGAATTTCCTAACTGGACCTCATCACAAAGGTGACTGAAGAAATTCATGATTAGCAGCATTCAGGTCCTGAAGTGAGTAAAGCATTCTGTTATGGTAGTTAATTGCTGGATTTCAAGCCAAGAGTGACTGGGGTGAATCACTTGATACTGAACAAATCAATGCAAGACTCCCAAAACCAGAAAGCGCACATAAAGATTTGCTAAATTCTGAAGTCTGGTGTCAGCCATTTCAAAAACTCTAAAATTTACTAAGAAATGTATAGATGTACAAACAAAGCATCCGGTTTTCTGCACTTTCCATACATTTCTTTGTAATTTCCAACGCCTGTGTCTCATTTAATTTTACCTTAGTTGACACCAAACTTCAGAATTTTGAAAATCTTGTCAGATTAGCCATCTATGATTTTGGGAATTTTGTATTGATTCATTCACTATATAAAGTGATTTGCCCCAGTCACTCATGGCAATGAAGCCATCATGCAAATGGCCTACTACAAAGATATATAAAGGAGCAAAGTCAGCAAAATAAAACTTAGGTGCAAGGCTGATTAAACACTAGCTAGCTGTTGACATATTAGAATACAGTACCTGTCTTCACTGTCAGCCATCCTGTTTTACTCTTTCTTTGCCTTGCAATATTTTGAGCAATGCATCTATAGCTGCCTTGGTCAGCTTGCTTGACTTGTAAAATCTGCAGTGCTCCATTAGGTAGAATAACATATCTACCACCAGGGTTTAGTGGTTGTCCATTCTTTTGCCATGTTATACGAGGTTTTGGTAATGCACGTTTTGTTTGACAAGCAAACCTTGCTGTTGCTCCTTCCCATACAGTAGCATTCTTCGGCCAGTCTCTGAACTTACGGGAAAGCACTGAAATGTTGAATGAAATTAGCTTTGAGAAATAGAATTAGTTATACTACTTAAATACTATAAAGGTGACTACATAGGATTCTTAAGGACAAAACATGGTAGAACAGCATTTTGTTGCTAATAGATTTATACCCTTAGGCCAAACACATGTTTCTTAACGAACTATAGAACTACATAGGGTTCTTAAGGACTATAAACATGATAAAATAGCACTTTATTGCTAACAAAGGTCAATTGATTTTTACCCTATAGGCCAACCACAATACAAATAACGAGCTGAGGAATATTTCTTTTAACTGATCACATTATAAGATTATCATAGTGCTGCCAAATCAGCAACAATAAAGACCATTGACTTCATTATGAAATTTAAAACTCTAGCTTAGTACCAGTGATAATGATTTTATTAAAAATTTATCTATACAGAGTACATGCCATATATCCATGAAGTAAAACATAATATGTATTATCTGATTGCACTGTGTGCAAACTAGTGGATCACTGAAGCAGAACAGAGCAAATAATAGCAAGGTATCTAGTGGTCTAGCATCTAGTGGTCTAGCATCTAGTGGTCTAGCATCTAGTGGTCTATAGCAAGCCTTGCCAGTCAGTCATACATATCCTTGTTATTTTTGATGATTTCAAAAAAATCTTATAGCTTCATTTTTAAAGATATCAAGCTCAAACTTTCAGAAAATGTTTGTTTTAGCATACTCTTTTGAAATATGGCATTCATCTGGAGCTACTATGATATTTTTTTTATCCAATAGGTCATGTGACCAGGTCCTGCAAAGGGCCTATTGTACGCCATCATGTAATGAAAGGAACAAAGCATTCTTAGTTTAAAACCATGAAAGAGCCTGATAACTAGCCTTAAATAAAACACTCTCTGATTGGCTAGAAGTCAAACAATAACAGAAATAGCAAATGAGAGTTCTGGTTAAATACAGATTTTAAATACATGTATTCAAAGAAAAGATATCTGTGCATTGTATTATTTCTATCATAAACATTTGAGATCTAGCATAAATAATATTGAAATTTTTTGTTGAGCTTCAAAAAATATCATAAATTTAAGATTTGGAGAAAAAAACATTCCAAGCAATGTTTTGGAGAGAAGCACATTGAGAAGAATTGCATGAAGTGCGAAAAACATGACGATTACACATGTGGATTAAAAACCTGAAATAAACAAGGCCAGAGTCAAATAAAAAAGCAAAGTCAAGGTAATAGTCCAGCAATATCGTGCAAAACTTTGGTCAAATTGTGCACTTTGTCTAAAAAGCACCAAATTTGGCACACATATAGTTTTGAAGATGCTGATTAATTTTAGCTATGGATCCATCAGGATCCATGTCAGGGGGAGGCAGAATTGATCACCTTGGGGGAGGGGTGGTGGAAATTTTGTCAGTTCTTCTAAAAAGCCACAAAAATTATTACAAGTGCTCAGAACTTTCACAAATAGCTCAAGACATCTAACCTGACATGCTCAACAGTTTAAACTATCACTCTTTTCTGGTTGAGTTGCCAGCCTTTCCACTATATAGTAAAAGAAAATATTGAAAACTCGGAAAATCAGGCTCCAATAGAGCTCAACTTCATAGGCTAGTTAAGAAATAGACTGCAAACTCATAAGCATTTATTGAAATAAATGTTACATTTTTTCAGCACGTGTTTAGAGTTTGAACTGTCAACTGTATGTAAAAGAGCATTGCTTGGGCTGCCTGTGTACAGACATGTGGAATCACGTATTATGAAAAACATAGGAAGCTGAGTCGACAAGCTTCCATCGAACAAATATGGCTGACAAAGTAAAGAACGCACGATTATATTTGCGAAAAGGCAGTTTTTTTGTGATGAAAATGGAAAATATAGAAAAATAAAGGTAGGCCATAGCCCTAGTCCAGGTTCTGATGATACCCATTAAGCATAGCCAATTTATTAAAAGCTTTAAATTCTATGTACAATAAGTGAAATATAAAATGAAAACATTAATTGTATTGCCAAGCAAAGGTGGGCAAATACTGCCAAAATTATTATCCACAAATCTATAAGAGGTTGGATTGGGAGGGGGGGGGGGGGGGGGGGGGGGGTGGGAAAAAAAAAAAAAAGAGACAAAAACAACGAACACAA
>JANTNT010227822.1:0-14869 GCA_024752375.1 Entacmaea quadricolor
AGCCATGTTTTATACTGTGAAAAAACACGACGGACATTTGAAAACACGAGAGAAATGTTTAAAAGCACGAGCCGTATTCTTCATTTGCTTTATAATGTAGATTTTAGGCGCGCGAAGTCGGCAAACAACGACATTTCTCTCGTGTTTCTCAAATATTCGGAGTGTTTTCTCACAGTATAAAACATGGCTTAGCCTTCTTCATTTGCTTTATAATATAGTTTTTAGGCGCGCGAAGACGGCAAACAACGACAAAGGCAAGCATTTCGAGATAAAAAATCTCAAAAAACTATTATCTTTTAAATTTTACGATTGACGTTTGTTTGTCGAACAATACAATCTTAATCAGATAACAAACATTTTTCGCGACATTTAAACTTCAAAAGCAAACTTCTTTGCGATTTTATGGCCAAAACAGGCAATTGAAAACAATAAAACATAGGTTTTCTATGTTATATAACCTGGTAAAACATAGATTTCTAGCCAATCAGAGCGCGCGTACTATCCACACACACACATTTAACCGTATTTAATTATTACCTCATCTGAGCACTATGAGGCCTTCTATTCATACCACATTTTAATATATTAATTCTTTTTTCTTAGTTCTGTTCTTTTTGCCGTTTATCAATGATATTTATGACTGTATTCTCAATTCGTCTTCTGTTCATTTTTTCACATTCTCACCAATGTGCCTGGGGTTCAATTCCTTGACTCGGTACCCTATGGAGTTGTTCTTATCTCCCTTGCTTTGAAGGTTTTATCTGAATTCTCCTGTTTTCCTTAATTTATTAAAATCAATATCTCAATTTAATACAAATCTTTCCTTGAATATGCATGGCAACATTTAAAAGAGCTGACCTTTATACAGAAGTTTTTAAGTGCTGCGGTGGGTAAATCTAAAAATATAAAGTTTTTTCGCTTATATATTTTTTTCTGCTCTGCATACATCTCCTAAACTGATATCTACAATAGGAATTATCTATATTTATCACTGCTATTTAAACTATTTCTCATTAATTGAATGTTTTTTTTATTATTATTATGGATTTGGAATGGTTTCAACAGGGCACTGGTTTTACTTTAATTATAATAACTTAAAAGCGTAATTGTTTAGGCGGGCGGGCGTTGGAGAGTTTGTCTGAACAAAACATACAAATACTTGTTTCAATCAATTTATCATACAAAGAAATATCATCACCTTCAACTATCAACTTTCAAGAAAAGTTGGTATCAAAGAAAACAAGAGATAAAAAAGTAAAAAGAGTAATTAAAAAATACTAGAGCCAAGAGGAACTGCGTAGAGGGAGAAAAAAAGCAAGAGATGTAGAATAAAGGAAAAACATAATCACTTCCTCTTTCAATTAATATCCATTTCATGTTTTGCCCTCTAATTATTTCCTCTCTCCCGTCATGTTTTATTCATTTAGACGTGAAGCGGTTAGCATCACAGCTTCGTATTGTTTTTTTGTATCAATTGATATTCAATTTCCTAGTGCGGTCCATTTTACACAACTCCACTTTATCACTTGAATTTTTTTCCTTAACATTCAATAAAACTTCTCATTTGAAAATAAATCTGATATAGCTAGAAATTTCTGGGGAAAAAGTGGTTTACATGATCATGAATTCTTTTTCTTTTATTTCGTTTCATATTATGTTGTTAATCACTTTTTCTTCTTATATATTTTTCTAATCCCTTTGTTTTTAGTTTGCTTGTTTTCTTTTCTTTTTTTTTTTTTTTTTTTTTTTTTGGTTGTTGTTGTTTTGTTTTTACTTCTTAATTTATCGTTATTTACATTTATTATTGATACTTAGGGGAATATACATACAAAGTGGGAGACTTTTGAGAGATTTTTAGATCTTCTATTTAAATACAATTTTTCTATGTCCTCTTTTATTTTTCCTTTTTTCTTTTTGATATAGCTATATTTCAATTGTCTTTTGTTTTCTTCGTGTTTTCTCCCCATTTTCTTAACAATATTGGACAGTTTTGATTCACTTATTCATATCAACCAGTCCTTAGTTAGTAGAATCTAGTCAAAATAAGTGTCTATTTTGGGAGTCACAATAAACACCTGTAACAACCATCAAGTCAAAAGTACTTGTTTTTATGCTTTTCTTTAGCGGTGCGTTGCAATCTTTTTAGCTCAGTCGATTTTAATCAGTTAACGAAAATGGTTCATTAATACGTACTATTAACTGAATTTCAATCCAAACGAAAATAGGAATAAAAAACAATTTGAGTGCATTTTAAGCGGTACAAAGCCACGTATATCGGAACGGAAGCCAAGATTTCATAGAGGTGATCTTATCCTAGTTTTTTTAGAGAGTTAATCTTGCTCTTTTCCATAAACCTATTTATAACGGATAAACACAACAAACAACAAACATCTGTCGACCGAAAAGGTTTTTGGAATGTTTACTCTTACTACTGTGATTTAAGTTTAAATGACAAATAAAGCGGGTATGTTTGGGTAAAAGAAACGGGAGATTACTATTTTTGAAATATCTTGCTGTCCTGGCTTTCTTCGCCCACTTAAGATCTTATGCAATTAAAAAAAATAACCGAGGGTTACCCCGAGGGTGAATCACGTAGTAACCTGATGATAGACATCAAATCGCGTCTTATCCCGAGGAAAGGGATTTACTCTAGGCCAATATCAAAAGCATAGAGTCATTGCTTAACAAGTCAATGAGCCTTAGCTAAAAGTCGTTCAATATAGCATACTGGGCTAATGGTTCAATGCTTAGCATAAGGTCGTTCAATACCAAACTGGACTCGGTTGATTTGATGATTTTTGCTATATCTAAATCAAGATGCATGCTGACATGCGCAGTGGGGTAGAATAACCCACGTCATGAAAGAGATGAGACGGATATAATCATTATTAATTTATTTACCACGGACTTTGATTTGTAAGTGTTTTCTGTTTACATTAAGTCTATTCATCAATTGTACATCAACCCTTGTCTTCTCAATTCAGATATCTCGAGCGTAGTGCGAAGGCAAGAAAAAGGATCGAAAGGTAAAAAATGCCGAAAACAGGAAGAAAATAGAAACAGTTCTACTAACAACAGAATCAAATAAGGGTCGGTCGAATCTGAATAGATACAAAAACAGAAGTCCATATTCCATGCTGTCATTTTACTTAAGCCAAGTTTAATGACATTGTGTATAGTTTTATTCTTTTAATTTCCATCCTTTTCATCCTTTGTTTTCATAAGATCTGTTCTATTTTGACAAATGACTCGACTGAGCACTTAATGTTGGCAGTGCTCTTCAAATCTTTTAGTTTCGTTTGTCATTGTTTTGTCAAAAAAACCGAAATATAACCGAAGACCATTTTTACATTTGCTCAAAAATGATCCAAATTACGTTGTATTTACATGTTTAGGATTCAATTGCTTCCGTGTTTCAGGTTAAAAGAGCTAAGATACAGGAAAGAATTGCTATTTAAATGAACACTTATTTTGGTAATCCTTTGTGCACGCTATTTTTTGTCTTGTTCACCAGTTGAGTCATATTTTACTTCACCTACTTGTGAAGGGCTGTTATTGTCTAAAATAAAGAACAATATAAGGCAGAACAAATAGCGTCAAGTACGTAACTTCGTAGGTGATGACGCAGATATTTCATATATATTTGGGTTCAGTTAGCTGTAATTGCTTCTCAAAAAAACTGTCTTTTCATTATGATATTTGACTGTGTGGACGAGAGTCTTGTAGGCCAAGAAAACTGTTTCGAGATGAATCCGCAACAAGTCGAGCAAACGCTAGTTCAACATAGCCATAGGCCATTTGTTTATCGAACTATCTATGATTAGCTATAGCTAGCTAAGGACTGATGAACTACAGCAGTACGCCTGCGCCAACATCGGGGTTTTGCCACCTTTCAAAATCCTAATATCTCACTCAATTTTTAGAGATCATTACATAATTTGCGACATCCACATCAAGTTGGATAATAATGCTGTATAGAGATAGGAGTTCTTTAGGAATTGCATTCGATTCTCGAGTAATAGTCTTTTAATTTACATTTCGGCAGTTTCTACAGTACTTGTTGTCGTCATATTTTGTCTGGTAAGTGAAAAGCAATATGTAAGCAGCTTAAAATGTTCATTAATGCATTGTGCCAGTAAGAATACTAAGAACAAGTAATTTGTGCCCTACATCGTTGGTCTAGTGTAAATCATATTTAATTCAGCCACCATATCTTGGCAACTGACCTTTGTGGTTCTGTTAACAAGTTGAAGAGGACGGAAAGAAAATACAGCATCTGAATCCAACTTGGGCGCAGTCTATTACTTTTCTTTTCAAAGTACGGCCACCGAAAACGAACAAGGAAAAGTTCTACGTACAACAGCTTTCTGTATCCAAGCACTCAGTTTTAATTTCCATTTCCTAGTTCACTTTGTTTGATAAATTATGAATATATATTTCATTCATAAAGACAAGAAACAGAGGAATAATAACAACGATAACTAAATGAGCGACCTCTTTGTGTCACAACAAGTTTACAAACCTTAGACTGATTTAATCATAACAACAACAAAAACAACAACAAAAACAACAACAAAAACAAACTGAAATTATAATTTAAGATTAATTTCAGTTTAAGGTTCAATTTTTTCAATCAGCAAAAATACCTTTAAAACATTTTTAGTTGTCGGAATTATTGGCTAGTAAAGTAGGAGCTATGATTAATAGGTAATGCTGAGCGAGCGAACAGAAACAGGGATTTGCAAAGAATAATTAACTTGGGCTTGAGCTCAAAGAAAAGACCTGTTTTTTAATTATATTTCATTGTCGTCCTTTGATCGCTACAGTCAAGATAAAATTTAGATAGATTACAAACACTTAACGGAATTAGTGAAAGTCTTATCGCTTGGGCCTTGACATATTTATTCTTCTACCATAATGACTTGCTACTTCATTAGTGGGTACTTTCATCTCTGCCTTGTTGCTTTTCATGGAACGTTCGTCTGTGTTTATACAAATGCCACACCATTTCCCGAATACTCGTAATTTCATTTATCTTTGTTTCTATAAAAGAAAGTAGGAAAAGTTCTCCTGTCGTCACTTTAAGACCAACTTTATAAGAATTAACAGTATCTAGATTCGTAATGAAATAGAAATGATTTTTCGAACTAAACAATGCAGTTTCTTTTTTTCAGAATATGGATGTGCTGTAACCAGAATAACTTAAGCTGTGATTTTTCAAGTAAAAGGTATGTCAGGTTCTTAACTGAAAAGAAAGCATTATACATTCTTAACTAAAATTCATGATCTGGGTAACGTTTTATAGTATCAAATAACAATTTCCCTGAATTATACTTTTAATGAGATTCGAAATATTTCTAGCAAATTTGATTTTGTTTTCCTTTCCCACAAAATAAACCTTTATCTCATTAAGAGTGTTTGATGTTTACATCCTCTTTGTTGTTCTTGCTGTCTCTGAGGCTCGTCTCATCAAACAAATGAATAAAGGATCTTCCATCAAACACCCATTGTACATTTGCTGATCCTTCACTTAATTTGACATTTGAAATTAAAGAATTGACGCGTGTTGGACTTTCAATTGCGGTTGTTTGAGCTTCTAGTAAAAAACTTCAAAAAATAAACCCAAAGAAAATATAAAAGTGTTGTCTTCATTATTCTGAATTTTGAAGACTTCCTGGTGGCAAAGACACACATTTGGATTAAATTTATTCAAGATGTTTCTCTTGGTCTTGATCTAATTGGATAGTAAGGTATCAATGTTTTTGGATTATCATAACATTTGTTATAATCCAAGCGTTGGTCTTACGGGATTCAACGGGATTACGAACTAGGACACATACAGGAACTATGGGATCAGAATCATAAACATTATCACGAAATTCAAATCAACTTTTCTGTCGGCCTGTCTATAGCTTCGTATGTTCGACTAATGAAACTCTTTCATATCGTGATGACCAGGCTTCTTGAGGTAGGTGTTTTAGCAACACTCTTTTCAATTAGATGATTATAACTGTGTGTTCACTACAGTTACTATTAGCTATTCTGTTTAAGACACAACTCATATTTTATAGGTATTACTGTATTGTTTAATATCAAACAAACTCAAGGGTTCAAATTTTGTCATTTGACCTTTTTTCTTACATTTCATTTCATTTTATTTCATTCCTTCTCTCTTATTTTCCTCTTTTATTCTTGCATTTCTTATCTATATACTATCCAAAAATGTCCTTATAATAAGTTGTTGTTGCTTTTTCCCATTCATCCTTTTCCTTCCCCCTTTTTAAGCTTTCTTTTTTACTCATTTCCATACATTTTTGCTCAATATCCATTACTCATTTCCTCCTTTTTTCATTTGTACTGTATTTTCCCTCCATCTCAAATCCCCCATTTCTTTCACTCCAATCTTTCATAATTACTCATTTACCAACCAAACTTCAAACTTATTTCCAAAAAATGTCTTTATAATCCAATCAACAAAACACTTCAAACAAAAATTCAGTATCTAAAAATCCGGCTTCATATATTTTCTCTCGACGTTCATGTTTTCTTTTGATAAAGGTTTAGTAGCGTTTTAAATGTAAACAATATTATTCATTGTTACCCATTCAAAGAAGTAAGTTGCCTTAAATTGAAATTACTTTGAAATAAAGCTGTCAATATATAATGTTTTACATTTAAGCCTCTAGTCAATCTCTGTTGTGTTCCAATAGCGAATATAAGTCCCGTTGATCGTTAATTCTTGACAACAACATAAATCTTCGTATGCGATATTAGTAAAGATTGTGGCGTTAACGTTACTGTATCGTAAAAGATGTCACACAGGCAGGAGACTTCAAATGATCTTCCTTATGACCCACCTGTCACTAATCAGTTTACTCTCTCACACACACACACACACTCTCTCTCTCACTTTTTTTCATGTAACAAAACAACAACAACAACAACAACAACAACAATTTCTTTACAAAAATGCTAGTTCAAAGAAAAAATCAATAATAGCAAGTTATTAACGAGATCTATTTCAAGCTAACTAGTACTAAATTAGAAAATATTTAAACAAGACGGCGGGAAAGAAATTAAGGGCTTATATGAAATGAGATTCATTTCTAAGTTAAAGCTATCGTTAATAATTTAGCCATTACAGAAAGTATCACTGAATTACAATGCAAGATAGTATAATTAGCGTAAATCTCTAAGTTAGGAAATTTGGAGGACACAGTAAGAGAGAAAATATTGAATAATTGATTTTTGTACTTTTTTAAACAATGAAATTTTTAAAAACTTAGAAAATCTTTTTTGGAAATTATAATACTTAGAGAGTTATTAAGAAAAACAAGTAGTGTGTGCCAAGTTTTAGGGCTTTGGTAGGTGATGCTAAATTGTATAAAGTTGTTTAATGTGGGAAGCATCGGTGTTAGCGCGTCGCATATCACCGCTGAGGTCCGGTAGGATTCGATTTGTGAGATTTGGTTCTCTTACTTGCTTACATTGTTTTTTCGAGGATTCTCCGGTTTTCCTCTAAAACGTCAGCATGCTAAATTCCAATTTCATCTATAATTTAGCCGTTGTCTTAAATCAGACTTGTGGTTGTTTCAGGGTTTGATAAAATGATACTTTTCATGCATTCTTGCACGATATTCATGTGATCTATTATAATAGGAATTTTTTTGGTATTTTAATCACGAATTTGATTTTTTTTCTTTTATCTGTTTTATGGAGAGAAATAAAGAAATGGTATAAGAGAATATACCTGCTAAGAAATGTAATATGAACATCATCCGACGTGATCGCATCTGTTATTCTGGAATGATTGTAAACCACCTAAAGTGAACATCATCCAACATGGCCACCACTTTTATTCCCTTAGGAATGATTACAAGCCACCTTTAGTGAACACCATCGAACACGACTACAACTTTTGTTTCCTCCACTTTCCTCTCTTTGGAATTTCTGCAAACTACCTATAGCTTGACATAATTCAACATGCAAGACCGTCACTTACATTAAATTAGGAATGATTGCAAACCACCAACAGAGCAAAATATTAAATGTATATCTAGTATATAATTCCTTAACATCAAGTTGCTCCTTTTGATTTCTTTCCATAAAACTTCGATCCTATCAAAATAACCATATCAGATAACTGAAATAGCGAGAAGGAACTCCCTCCATAGAAAAATACCTAAATGATGATAAGCTGATTAAAGGAATTCGGAAGAAATGCAATTCCATCAGTAGCGTAGCGAGGGGGCACGTGTCCCCCGACTTTTTTGCAATTTTAAGAAATGTACAGGGGAAAAAAATTTCAAACTAAGATTTTTAAAGCTTACTACTATGTATGCCCCCGAAATTTTCTGAGTCCCCCCTGATCCTGGGTTCTCGCTACGTTCCTGAATTCCATCAAACCACTATAACTCCATCAAATGTTTCCTGCAATGTTGAAAAATGGGACATTTGGAATCTCTATTACTCCATTTATTCAAAAAAAAAAAAAAAAAAATGAGTAGTTATTTCACAAGACCGATGACCTTGTGGCCTTGGTGGCCAAAAATTAACATATACTCACAAATGAAAAAAATCGCAGTTTTAACCACCATAAACCTCATAATTTTTTAATTTCCATTTCGGAACTCAATATGGATCAGGTTCTCTCAGTGGTATACCAACAATTTCTTGGTTTTCCTGTGACATCACAGCCGACATGTTGGTGTACAGCTAAAGGATTTCTCATTATCATCTATTGTTATGTAAACCAATATGGCTGCCATGCCTTTGTCATTTTATTTCCTAAGGATTTGGTGAAGACCAAGAATTTGTCCAAGGTTTAGAGAAGAAAAAGTTGTATTGCAATCGAGAGTGGTTAGCAAGGTATTATCAAATCAACCGGCACCATCTGTCTGATGTAAAATGACTCACAGCATTATATTTTGGCGATATTGATTTAGTCTGCTAAAACAATATATTTGGGATTCATGAGTTCCCAGATAACTTGTTGCCATTCATTTACCGTTTATCTTAGACAAGAAAGAAGAAGAAAAATTACCATATGTATTTGCATTAAATCCTCTTTGCGTCGATTTGTCTCAATAGGTTTGTCACACTGACGAGAACTAACCTGACTACCTCCTTTGTTCCAGAAATAGCTGAGACTAGTGCCAATCCTCTAGCAGCAATTGAATGGATAATTATACTTAAAAGTAAAACGTGTGTTTTTATACACCTAATTGCAAGAAAAAAGAGCATTTGTAATTCAGTGTGGAAGAAATTCATTAAAAGAAAAAGAATATCACTCAAGCTGAACTCTTTCTTTTGTCTTTTTATTAATTCCTTTCTCAATAAATGACTAATGTTCTTTTTCGCGTATGACAACGTTTCTGCAATCAGGTGTATATAATTTAGCAGAGTAGTTTTCCTTTGTATGAAATTAGCTTACCCCCCCCTCCACCATTCTATTTTATCGCATCATTGCCTCTATTTATCTTTTATTTATTAAAACACGAAAAGGAATTACGACAAGAAAAAAGTACGAAGTGGGTAAATCCATTAATAAGTTAATCAGAGGAAGAAAATCTCTAGCAAATCATTAAAATGTATAACAAGAAAAGACAGGAAAAAGATGACAAAATAGACATAACATGACGTAGAAGAGTTTTGATTTCGTGACTGGCTTGCTAGTGAATCCTGTCACGATTAATTTTTATATCAATACACTTAATGAAATCGACAAAGAACATTTTGGAGCATATTCCCCGTTTATTTTCTCAATTTACTGTATTCTTTACACAATTCTCCCTTGACTATATTTTGAGCGAGTTATATATATACATTGTAAATACAAGAACAAATGTATATCATAATAGTGTGAGATATAGTATATCAGATTCAAATTTAACATAGAATTTTGTTGTATACACCTATTTTGAAAAAAGGTTGTCAATTGAAAAGGAAAAAAGCAAAAAAACATATTACATATTTATCAGTATTTGTATCTTGTTCCTTGGATGATCTATTTTACTTCTGATACTGTTTGAATAATGAAAGAGCGACCTCAGTATCTCGTTACCATGACAACATAAATGATGAAACCCGCCATGCTCAAACCTTTAAGAAGCCATATTAATTAAAATTAATGTTGATTCTACAATTTTTCTAGCTTCTTGGATAATCCATTTTACTTTTGATACTTCACTTAAATATAGATTTACACTGTTTGAATAACGAAAGAGCGACATATCTCGTTACCGTGGTAACATAAATGATGAAACCTTACTTCGATCTTTGAGAAGCCTTATTAATAAAATATTGATTCTACACTCGTTCTATCTACTAAAACAAAATACCTTTTCGAGAAACTATTATGAAGGTTTCCTTAGGAACATGCTTTCGGTATTTCTGTTTAATATCTTTTTGCTAAAAGTCAGTTTAAAATAAGTCGAGATATTTTTTGGATAAATTAAAGCGATCTAAATAAAACGAATCCTCGACCAATATATAAGAAAATAAGAAGTATTATTAAAAGCACTTTTAATACTCAAGGGTATTTCTGTATCAAGAAGCTAAAATCAGATCGCCTAAAAAGATAACACACAGATGGTGAACATGCAACATTGCAGATTTACACCGGGATTCTATTTTGTCGTTGAAGTGTTAAAGTGTAGACAAAATAAGATCGTAATTAAGAGCAAAATTGAACGAAAGCTTTAGCAATATTACCATCAAATAAAAAGCCTCTTGTTTGTGGTAAAATATTAAAAACATCAGTACTTTAATACTGTCTACACACGTTTTACGACGCAAATTTTACTAGCGTTGCTAGTGTTTCCCGAGTTTTCAGCGACCATGATGTTTCCTTTTCTAAATGTTTTTCCACCTAAAAATACCCGATAACATATTTAGATTACAATGTAGTATACTGAATCTATTTTTCTTTTTTTTTTTTCTTCTTCTGCTTCTTCTTCTCTCTCTCTCTCTCTCTCTCTCTCTAAGTCTTTCTTGGATCACTAATCCATCATGTATGTGTAATTAAAAGTTAACATTTAAACACGCCATTTTATTCCATGCCAGTATGACTTATGAGATGTGGGATTTTGCCTTCTATAAGAATCTAAAAATGAAAATAATGTCATGCGATCGTTATCAGTATGACTATTACAAGTATAACAAGAATTTCATTGTATGAAACTCACTTTTTGAAATACTGTAGGCAACGTCAGTTTCAAATGTGAAAAACTGAACTGATACGTGTCGTCCAATCAAAATGGAGTATATATTTTCAGCTTTTAAAATTTAAACAATCTACGAACGATAAACCATCAACTCCACCAATTTTATCCACCGATAGGCTTGGGATATGTCTTGACCAGAAGATAATTATGAGGGTTTTTGTTTTGTTTTGTTTTGTTTTTGTTTTTTGGGAGTATTGTTTTGTTTTTGTTTTGTTATTGTTTTTTGATATTTTCTTTTAAAATATTTGATAACATTCATATCAAGACTCCCATGAAGCAAACTCTAATAAGGTTTTCCTCAATTCGTTTGAGTGACCACAAAACAATGTTTCCAAGACGAGGCAGGGATTGATGTTCTCATACATTTACTGTAGTTTATCAAGCTCCGCCTCGTCTTGGAACCATTGTTTCGTGGTCACTCAAGCGAATTCGGGAAAGGTCTATAATAAATTTGATTACAAACAAATAATTGCTGCTGACGCAGGAGTAAAATGTTTAGAACTAGAACTAGATCTAAATAAGGAAGAAAAATAGGCAATCAAAAATTTTGTCATCCGATATTGCCCCAATATTGCATAGAAAACCACAAAAACAGACTCCAAAAGACTCAAAAACACAAATTTACTCCTACGCAAGATACCTACTTTTTTACCTTAAGTGAAAACCGATATGTTTTCTTTTTAATGTACGTGGCACTTTTATTCAAAAATCTTTTTAGTTTATCTGTGTTTAGTCAAACAAACCTTACGTTCTGTAGAATAACTGCACCTAGTCAAACAAAGCATACTATTCTATGTAAATAACGTAATAACTCTGTTAAAACCCCAATATTATCTTACGAACATTCGAGGCAATTAAGCAGTATGTTCCGTTACACTCATTTCTATTAGATTTCATATTTGAATACGTAATTAGCTCGATTTTGCTTAATGCTCGTCAACCAATCATTACAATTGCTATTTTTGGTCAAAAACAAGTTTGTTGTTGACTGGAAATAGTCGAGAAGGAAATAGTCCAGGGCTATAGTCTGTGGTTCTCTAGCGGTAACAATACACGCCCACTTGTATATAGTAGTATAAAAGGTGCAAGTAAGGACATATGAATAAGTAAAGATTAACTCTAGTGCTCTTTGGTACCACTCAAGCATGGCGGCTTCTAAGGTACATATGTAACTACTACATTTATTTTCCTCAAGTATGTTTGAACTTAAGTGAATATCTTTCACATAAACAAAGTTGTTATCAGTAGGTAATGGTATTATATCAAAGTTTCTTAGAATACTGGCAATATATTGAAACATTGTATATTAATACTTGTGAAAACAAGCAGTATTTTTAAGGGTAAAAAGAGGTTCGCTTTACAGTCTAATGTGGGATAACAAAGATTCCCAAAGGAAGAAATTGGCGACACTAGGAAAACAGTATACCGTTTGGAGCCAGTGATCTTGTGCCCACCGGTACTGTAGTATTGGCACGAAAAATTACAGTAATGACATATTCGCTGAGAACTTCCTTTAAGACCTGAAGCAATTCCTATCATCATTTTGAAATTCGTCTAGTGTCGCCTAAAGATCATTAAAAAGTTCTCGTCCTTTTCCCTCTAAAGAGCTATAAACCTTTAATACCAAACAATATTCTCTTTAAAAATGCCCTAGGGTCTGATTGCATTTTAATTCTCTTCATAAAAAGATATAGGCTACTCCATAATAATAATAATAATAATAAATTTCAAAATGTTGTCTGATTAAGCCATCGATGTAATCAAGGCGTTTACATTATTCATTCAATAGATCATGTCATGTCTTTGTATAGAGAGATTTTGAATGAAGTTAGAGCAAAAAGTAAAAACCATGCCTAAATACTATCTTTCGTGCTTTAACTAGCTTATCTGAAGGTGTTGTCTTCTTTCTAGGCGGGCTTAAATTTCTTCTGAAGACATCGGGCAACTGCCCATGAGACAAGCATATATAATACATTTTAAAAGAAAGATGTTTCTAATCTTTGGAGCTTTAGGTAGAAGCAAAACAAATTCAGGAAAAAAGATATAAAATTCATTTAGCATTATTTTATTCAAAGAAACTCTAATTTCACTACCTGCGTAAGTAGATAAAAATGAAATTTTAATTTTAAAAATCATAAAGATCCGTACTTAACATGAAATTCTTTACTTCGAAATAACTTTAAATTCAGTTCTGAATAATCCTCTAATTAAAAAAAAAATGGGTTTTGTTTTTCCCCCCTTCGAGAGACTTAAAAGCATTTAGACATTATCGACGGCCAAATGAAACACCTAAATACGTACACCCCTGCTTGTAAGCAGCTTTTAAAAACTATCTATGATTAAGTCACCTCGCGCGTGTCTCCAACACTACTTCCATCTGTAGTTTTAGTTTACTTTATAGAAAATGAAGATAAAAGGTTTAAATGGAAGGATCTATTTCCATCTCCTACACTGAACGTGTACCGTAACATGCGTATATTTGCTTAGGTCAATTATTACGTGACTATATGGAATACTATCGTTCACTGTCTTGGATATATAATATATTTTACTACAGCAGAGTCTGATTCGCACTAGCGAAGCAAGGATAATTACAAGCCCAAGCCGTCGCAAAAGATCAAACTCGTCGTGCGTCCATTCTTGGGGAGAACGTGAGAACTAGTGAGTTCTAGTGAGAACCAGGCTTTATATTGCTCGATGTCTCCGATTTTGTACAACGACTCCAAGGAATTGTAATTTTTCGAGGAATTACGACAAGAAATTAACTTATACCATTGTCTTAATACATTTTTCAATTCGTTCAATTCAGCAACTATACACATAACCAGGAGACCATGAGTAGGAGAGTGAAACTCCACGCGCGCCCCTATAGAAACCATTGGGAGAAAATGTGACGTGTCGAGCCGCATTCCGGCTAGTTTTAGAATGTCTGCAGAGCGACAAAAGAATTGAAGGTCTGCATTCGCTTTCACAAAACTTTTCCCAAAGTGATTCCGAAGTTCGTTCGGAATCGAAGTTGATGAATATCAACATTGCTAAATATTGTTTTGAAACTGCAAAAAAAGGACATTTTAAAATCTCAAACTTTCAACTCTGCTAAACTTTTAATAGTGTACTCTATCAGGATCAAAGTAAACTTTTCCACTTTAAGCTAAAAATATTTTTTTCTTTAGGTTTTAGCCGTTACTGCGCATCCTTTCTAGGCACGAGCGCGCGCTCCTTTTATATAACGCCGACTGATTTTTGACTTAAGTAAACTATTAGGATCAGAAACTTTATGTGGAAATAACTCGAAAACGAAGTCTCTGAGCCCCCTTTTTTTTATTCCCTTATTTCAAAGTAAAATATATTATCTGACTTTGCAGAAAAATAAAACAATTCCGTCTTGTGAATCTAATTGAAATTATATATTTTGTGTTTGATTGGAATACAATTTTAGATAATTTTTAGGCTGCAAGTGCACACTCTTAGCTCAATAACTTTTCATGTTACTAGTTTTTAAAGCAAAAATAATAATAATAATAATAATAATAATAATAAATAAATAATAATAATAATAATAATAATAATAATAATAATAATAATAATAATAATAATAATAAAAGCTAAGCGATTGTTTTATCCTTCACTAGACTTGTGTAAAG